>OMNN01096781.1:1188-49163 GCA_900302755.1 Chromis chromis
CCTCTCCCCCTCACACACACACACACACACACACACACACACACACACACACACACACACACACACACAGGTACAGTTCCTGCATTGTCTTTTTTCTCTCTCAAATCGGAAATAATTAACCCCTCCCTCGCCACTCAACTCCACTGAGTGTGTGGTCTGATAAGGGGCGGAGCTCCTGTGTTGATTGATGGAAGGTGTCTGCGCTACCTTTTTACGACATGCTTTTCCGCAACCGGAGGCCTTCGCTTTGACATTATTAGTGCCTCTAGTTTTTTTCCTGTATTCTTTAATTTACAGATTTAGAGACGTTGAAGTCAAACGGAACACAATGACTGCTGGGGAGCGAGCAGGTACGGACAACATCCAGACAGAGGAGTCCTTTAATGAGGCTGACGTAGCAACGAAACACCTGGAATGCTCATACACACTCAGTATAATCTTCCTGGAAAAATTATACTCATACATATGTGTGTGTGTGTGTGTCTGTGTGTGTTTTACACTACAAGGAGAGCTCTGGCACAGAAGGAGGGAAAACAAAAGCAAAGGAGGGAAGGGAATTTCTCCAAATGGTGCATCTGATTAAAGAAAGCATGCAGGTGTTAGCTCGGTCTTCATCATTTTCTTATCTCTGCTGTGTCCCATCTGTCCCCCTCCATCAACTCCCCCTCCTCCTGCTGCCTCTTTCACCTCCCCCCACTCCCCCCTCCATGACCCAGCTGACCTAACCCTGACCCTTCCCAAACCTGTTGACACCTTTAGCATGCCGGATTGTTCATGGGAACCTGAAAGCACAGACGCACACACTGTGAATGTTGAACCTAAAGGAACCTTAATAAAGGCATGTGTCACACACCTACACACCAGGACACAGAGACGCAGCGACACACTCACACACACCGTCCTTCCACATGAAGGGAGTCTACAAGAGTCCAGGGATTCATGCTGAGTTGAAGCACTTCACTGCAGATTTTTCATCTCTGCAAAGTTTCATCCCCTCTGCACAACAGGAGGGAGGCGGCGGTCGCTCTATCTCACACACACACTTTTTCTCAATTTCTATCAAACAGCTCTCCCCTCTCCCCTCCCTCCCTCCCTCCATCATCACTATAATTTTGCCTCTCTTCTTCCTGAAGCACATCTCCACTTCAACATCCATCTCTCTCTCTTTTTCTCACAGCTATTACAAGTGTCTATCAGGTGTGATGGATTCAGGCCGTCCCTTCCTCGCTATCTCTTCGTCTTCATTCGCACCGTCTTGCCTGGCAATAATTAGTCTCGCAGCCCGAGTGTCTGCGGCACAATTGCAGCAAGCAATTCTCACCAGAGCCCCCTTGATGTCCGTTTGTCCGTCTGTCTTTCCGCCTGTCAAGCCAAGCGGCAACGTTGGCAAAAGGCAAAGACGCGGTTAACTATAGCTCTGGACCTTTTCCTGCATTGCATCTTACATATTTTACTTCTGCAGAGAGGCACATCGACTTGCGAGCCAATCTCCCATCTCCTCCCTGTCGCGCTCTGCACAATGAGATAGGTGGACTAAATGTAATGACTGCCATCTCGGAGGCACTCACTCAGCATGCATGCAGACCAACAGGCACACACACAGACACACACTGCCAAATCACATTATCTCTGCTGCCCGTCTTATCCTTCCTCTTCCCCTCTCCTCTTTCCTCTGTAACCTCCTCACGTAGTCAAATCCCAGGACTTTTCTCCCCTTTTTTGTCTCTCCCTCTTTTCTGATGTCCTTTCACATTCAAATCCCTCCTTAGCTTTTTTTCTTTATTATGACAAAGGAGCAGCTCCATGAACTGGCTCCTGCTGGCGTCCATGGCAACAGCCCCTCTGATTCAGTCACCCCTTCACCCCTCATCAAGGCATTCCCTGAACCCCACCCGACCCCTTTAACCCACTGGATGCTCCTTATCTGCAACAATCTTCTTAGCCTGAAGCTGTGGCGACCCTCAGAAGTGCTGCTTTGCTCTGACTTCTAAACATTCATCTTGAGAATGTCAATGAGATAAATGCATGGACAAAAGCTGCAACTGAGGATTGTTTTTATTTTTAATTATTCTGTTGACTTCTTCCTCGATTAATGGATTTGTTGCTTTGTCTATAAAATGTCAAAAAACAATTAAATAACCCAAGTTGACATTCTCAAATGACTGGTTCATCCTGAATGCAAAGATATTTAGTTTACTGACACAGAAGAGTAAAGAAATAAGAATATTCTCATATTTATGAAGCTAGAATCAGAGGATTTACAACTTTTATTTCTTAAAAAACTACTTAAACAGATTAATTGGTTATTAAAACCACTGGCAATCAGTGTAGCAGTAGACAACTAAAGGATTAGTCGACTAATCATTGCAGCTCTACTAATTATTATTATATTAACAATTCATCTGCCTTAAACCACATTTTTTAACTTAAAATTGGATGAATTGATCAACACATTATCAAAAAAGTTTTTTATTATTTTTGTCTATAAACCTATAAAATTAATTGCTTCGTTGTTGCAGCTCTTATATGCACATTTACGTTGCACGTAGGTGGCATCTTTCTCCAGAAAACAGAGCAAGCAATGCACAATAACACACTGAAGGCTAATGCTGGAATCAAACTACTGACCTAAACACTGCACTACTCTAAAAGCTTAAATACAGAGGGTGCGACATTGTCCAGGTAAAATTCATCCTACCTGAAAATGGCAATAAATTGTTTTTTTTTCTCACCAAATTAGCTTCTAAATCTGTATACTTTTTATTTTATTCTGTAGTTTTCCTCTGTGTTCTCCCTCCCTTCCCCTCCATCATCCTGCTCCCTGTCAGTACAAGCTCAGATTCCTGTCTGCCTCCTGCCGTACACCGGACAGTTCGCCGAGTCCCGAGGCACAAGCTGGCACAGGTAGCAGCGCTTCCCAGCCTCTTATCAGACAAGTGTGAGATTGAGCGGTGGACTGACAAGGTATTTTCTGGCACCTCAGTCAAGGCAAATAACACACTCGAAGCATCAAGATTAACACCAGCCAACGGCAGGCTAATAAAAGTCATTGTGTGAAAGCCGTATATTGAGGCCAACTGCAACCCCCACCGTCACAACACTGACCGACACACTGCGTTTGTTTAGAGTTCAGTTCCATTGCCATCGCCACACACTCAGACGCACACACTCCATGTCATTAACCGGCCAGCTGACACTTTTATACTTTTACAACTGTACTCCTACTGTGTAGATAGCACAGAGTCACAGATAGCCTGCAACTCTTTGACATTCCCACCTCACACACAGAAACACACGCTGACATACATCACATAAGCTGATTAAAATGGGTACAGCACACAGGTGGGAAACAGAACTCATGCAGCAAATAATAAATGCAGAAAAGTGCCAAGAGAGCAACAGCATTCCTACTGTGTCTGTGGTTGACAAGCATCCATCCTGTCCTTGTGTGTCTGTCTAAGCATGAAAGACTCATCCTTGATGCATAATGGAGCCTATATTTTTGTAACCACTCAACTATTTTGAAGTGCTGCCTCCATGCTGATCAGAGCATTTTTTGAAGAACAAAGTTTGGCAACGGCTGCAGGAAAGTAGAGCCAAACCATGAGCTGACTTCTGTCAGCTGCACTCCTATTCAGCCTGCGTTCCAATGTGCCTGGTGCCACATTTATTCCACATTATATGCAAAAAAGAGCCTTGAAAAGAGCACAGAGCAGGAATGCCTATGTTAAGGACACACACACACACACGTCCTGTACTTGGTGCCATTGTTGCTCAGCTCTGTCAGAGTATTTTAATCACTGTGCAAACGGAGAGCGCCCGAACAAGGTAAACACTCCCATAGATACTGAAGTGGCTACAGCAGCAACAATAGGCCTGTTGTGGAGGCGCGCTCGCTCTACTTCTTCTGTTACAGCAGCCACAGGTAAACAAACTAGCAGGGCCACCAGGGGTGCAAGCATGGGCTCTACAGAGACAACACTGATATGCAATCTGATAAATCTACAGCAATTACTGCTCCCACTGACATGGGCAGCGGTGTGACCAAGGCTGCAGGGTGAGGAGGGGTGGAGGGGGTGGAGGAAATTCTAAACATCTCTGCAGGGGATGTTATTAGGACGGAGAGGGCAGGACCAGCCAATCTGTCTCCTTAACATCTGTGTCCTACAGGTGACACCAGTGTGGCCTAAGAGCACAGAGGCTGCACTTATTCAATCACACACCGCTGTAGTGAATAAAATCTGTGTTTGCCGTATGCAGCATGGAAACCGATTCAGAATCAGATAAGCAGGTTCTGTGGGCCCTGTCTATGCTTCATCATGTGACCCCCCAGCTCTAGCCACTTAATCTTCAGTCACATGACTTCACCGCTGCCCTGCACTCTGTAATCTCTCCATCTAAAGGAGAAGTCAAATATGCACAAATCCTCTTAGAACTTTCCTGGAGGATTGTGTAACTCTTAGAAAACTCTCTCTGTCCTCCCTGCAGCCGGAGCGTCCGGGACATGAGGGGCTCCGCACTCATCGGCATGGAGCCAAACAGTCTGAGGCAGAACAACAAAAACAACAGCTCAAGCAGCCTCTCATCAAGGTACGTAAGACTGATACCTTACCTCGGGGGCAAAGGGTAGGACCAGGTACAGGGTGTGTGTGTGTGTGTGTGTGTTTAAAGACAGAAGGAGATGGGGGAGGTGGCTTAAAAAGCGATGCTCTGTTGTTGGCCTAACTTACAATTAGCATGCTGATTAAAGCCCGCGAACAAAGGCCTTTGGAATGTAAGTTACCATCCATCACAACAACTAATTAGCTCGTCTCTAACTAGAATGCAAGACTGGAGTCGCAGAAAATGGAGAAGCCTAAAAAAAAAGATAAAAAGCTCTCTCTGTAACAAAAAAAAAACCTTTCACAAAAGGTTTCCCCCCAAAAATCCTTTGGCTACTAAAACAAAAATATGGTTTGAAAAGATTTTTATTTCACAAACTTTGCAGAAAAAAGGAACAAAGGCAGTCAGGACTAGAAGAAACTTTAAAAAAAAGAAGCCCAGAACTCTGAA
Source organism: Chromis chromis (assembly GCA_900302755.1). Lineage (NCBI taxonomy): Eukaryota > Metazoa > Chordata > Actinopteri > Pomacentridae > Chromis > Chromis chromis. Next base: position 6,241 of record OMNN01096781.1, read on the forward strand.
TTTTCTTTTTCCCTCACTTTCTGTGTGCTTCTTTCCAGGCAAAAAGGGCACGAGAGAGATGCCAGCATAAACACTGTCCCACCCTTCTTCACAGCTCTCCCTTGTCCTCCCACACAGGGTCACAAACCTGGCTTTAACACTCAAGTTTACCCCAAACTGCCGCAGACACCAGCGAGAGAAATAAAACACAAAAAAAGTGTAAATCATCCGACTTGTAGTGAGGAAAAACAAGATTCTCACCATGCCGAGGTTAGGTGTCTCCTTTCTGTTTATTTATTTTAATCCCCTCAAGATATTTATGTGAACTTTATACTTTGTGCTTGTTAGATATTTTGTGAAGCTCAAATGGACCGAAAGGGTCAAAACCTCAGTTTACTCTGAATGAAAGTTTAACAGCTTCCTGGTAATAGTGGAATCTGCAAAACTTCACATCAGAAAATTCATTCCTGTGTTATTTTGTTACTGTTGTCGTGTCAAAGGTATTAAAACATACACATGCCTCATTTTGCTGTAGGCCAGGTGCAGATTTTTCTCCGCTTAAGTTAATGACAAGAATTCTAAATAAAGTCAACCAAAACTCTGAATGAGGTTTAAGGAGAGCAAACAAACTTGACAGACCTACACCTGCTCTCCAAAAACAAACCCAACAAATGTCTTTTCCTCCTGCCTCCCAACCAAGGCTCCTATTTTCAACCCTTCAACCCCCCTGCTGCTTACCTTCAGGTTCCAGAGTGGCCTCCTCCTCCTTGGTGGCGGTGAGGGGTGGCCGGGCCACGCTGACGGTCAGAAGGGACAGCAGGACGGCGGCCAGCAGCCAGGCCCACGAGGCCATCCCGTTAGTGGGGGACAGCGCTCCCCATACCCCCCTTCTCCACCTCCCCCTGGACACTGATCCCATCTGAGGGAGTCCGCCCAACCATCAACTGCTGCCAGGGTCGGCCTGTCACTCACTGGAATTCACCCAATCACCTGGGCTGAGAGGTGAAAGAGAAAAATGGAGGAAATAAAGGTGGAGAGACGGAGAGATGGTCGAAGAGATAAGAGTTTGTAGAGAAATATAGCAAAAAGAATGAAAAAAAAAGAAATTATGTTAATAGAAACAATTACTGTATATTCAAAGAAGCTGATTTGGCACAATTTGTCACTTTGTTTTACTTCTGACAAAGTGAGACAGACGAATGAAGCAACAGACACACAGTGTTTCAAAATGCTGTCAAACAAGCCATGCCACAGACATACCGAAGCCGTGAGGCACCAGCAGTCAACACAAAACCGCCCCACATCTACCTTCACCTCACATCTATAATTAAATGCACTGAAACATATTTAAAGAAGCCAATTAAGAGTCCTCTTGTGGGCCTTGAGTTCACAGCTCGACACAGTTCCATCCAGCTGCCATAAAGCTCAGAGATCAGCCTTCAGAAGTTTATTTAATTTCACACGAATCTGGTGTTGAAAAATGATCCAGCCCTATCACCTGTTCCATTTTACCACGCTGCCTGTGTTGTTTCCCCCAAACTAATAACAAAATCATATCTTAACTGATGAGTCATAACATGTTTTGAGAAATCCCTGGCAGTGGATAGGCAACGGATCAGCCAGTTTGGCACCAGTTTCTTTTAGTTGCGCTTATCCTTGTGCGCAACAGATGCACCAAACCTGTTGCCCGCGCTGCTGCATTTGTGTTCATTCTATTCGCAAAGGACTGTTGTTGTTTTTTTTAAATGACATTCCCCGTGACTTGATTATGAGACCAGTACGGCTTTAATTGAAACGCAATCTTGCAACAGTGGGGACGCGCACACATCAGTCTGTTTAGCCAGACATCTGCGGTTCAACCGCGGTGAAGGGTCTCTGGAGGTTTGGTGTAGTCACGCTTCCCTGCGCTCCTTCTGCTCCAGCTGGACGTATCGATCGGTTTTACCCGCAAAGACACATGTAATTTGACTTTTAGAGAGCGAAGCCGAAAAAGTGCACATGCTGATTTATCTGTAATCCACCCCTCGGGGGGCTGCGGGGGACACGGACGGTGGCCGCGCACATGATGTCGCGGTGCATCCATGAATTCTATTCAGACGTCTTAACTTTATTAGAGAAATGCATCGGTTTGGTCTTCGCAATTAAGGCAGCCAATTCTGCGTAGTGACAGCTCAGGCGTATGAATTATTAATGAAATGCAAACCAATCAGTGCAATAATCAACCACTGGGTTTACCGCTGTCCAAGAACTTCTGCAGGGCGAATAGAGAGCAGCATTATGTAGAAACCTCCATTTCTTTTGCACCATTTAATGTTACTGTCCAGAACAAAATACAAAATACTAGATTATTCCGCAGCTATTAAATATAAACTCATAAAAAAAAATGAGAGAGAAAAAATCTTACAGCTGTAAAAATAAATCTGAAACGGACCAGATAAAGGTTTACAGAGTGGATCTAATGCGCTCTTCGGTGCAGAACTTTACGTTGCTGACGACATGACATTTGGACACACGAGGGACTTTGCTCCATACATGACCACAGCCTTCATTTAAACTCGGCCTTTGAATGAAATTTCTTGGCACTGATTGAATTCCTATTGAAATTCAAATCAGTTGGCTTTTCCACAATGGGGGCTCATTTGGAGCTGCTCAGTGATTTAGGGCTCCGGCACCAAGCAGTGAAAAAACAACTGCGGTCACGGGGTAATTGGCACCATAAATGCAATGTAGAAAATTAAGCAAAGTAATAAATAACCAGGACACTTGTTAATGAGCCCTAAAGTGATGATGCAAGGTGCTGTGTGGTTCCTCGCCTTCTAAAATAAACAAGGACAGATTTCACTGGAGTCACTTTTTCGCGTTTAAATGAAGGATTTGGAAAGCTGCGTCTAAATTACGCACAAAGTCTCATTTTATTGGATGTAAATTTGAGAAAATCTCAAACAGAAAACTTCAGGGTGAACTTTTTCACTGACTGCAGAGAAGTTTCTTGGTCGGAAAACTCTGTAAATTAAACTCTAAGTAGTAAAAATATTTCCCTGCAGCAGAAAGAAACGAGCACAACCCCAATACGCGCAAAGCGATCCTACTATCACGGAGGCTCTGACAGCAGAAAACTTGACAGATGAGATTCGGAAGAAGCTTTAGACTTTTTCCCAGCTGAGTTTTATCGTAAACAGAAAATACTTACCAGGGAGGAATAAAATCTCGGAGATCTCTGTTTTGGCATGCACAGATAAGGGAGGAGAGAGCATGAGCTGAATCCAGAGAGAGGAATGTCTCCAACACTACAATGCAGCAAAAAAAAAATCTGAGAGGCGCTGCCTTTTTTCAGCTTACTATTCCACAATCAGCCGGCATCAACTCAGATCAGAGGATATATTCCAAACCCGACTGGCAGCGTAGTCCAATGCCATGCAAGGAAATCCGAGTTTACACGCGTTATCCTTCGAAAACAGCTCGGAAAACCATATCGCTGTCCCCCCGAAACTTTCCTCCCCGTCACCAAGTTTCTTCCAGGGCGCAAAACATGCCCAGTGTTCCCGAGCAGCGCACTTGTCAACTAAATAGAAAAAGTTTGCAGCTACTAACGAGCTTCAAAAGGCAGGAGAGGATAGTTGTCCGATGCAAAATGTCATAGAATCCATCAGTGTGCGTTCCCCCGGTGAAAAGAGCGTCTTTCGCGTCTCCTTCTCGTCTTCCGCCGACAGTCTTCGCACTGTTTCTCAGACGCTTTGTCAGGTTTACTAGGTTTTTTCTCCTCCTTACGTCTCCACACACCGCCCTCCTCCTTCACTCCAGTGGGTGTCATTCCCCCCCTCAAGCACCCCCAGTGTAATTCGAGCCGCTTCCTGGCCGCGCTGCCTTTGGGCCCTGCCTTCCTCCGCCCATCAAACTGCAGAGCTGCCTGCCTGGCTGCCTGGCTGCCCTGCGCTCAACTTGCTCAAACTCGGTCCAACGCGAGGCCCCCGCTCCTCTCCGGAGCTGTCAGACCACAGTAACAACGCCGCTCAGTGGCCAAGACGTGACATCTGCTTGGGGAGACGCACACAGCGCGCACACAGGCGGCTCCAGACGCACAAAGCATCCATACAGTGTGGAGCTATGAGTCTATTTCTGCTGCAGCGGGGAAAGTATTCAGATAGTTTTCATCACTAAAAGTTGAAATATCACACTGTCAAATAGCGTTTATATCAAGAAAACCTGAGCTGAAGTGTAGATAAGATAAGAGAGTAGATGCAGTAAAGTAGAAGTACAATTTGCTCTGAAATGTGGCAGAGATGAAGTAAAGTACTGCAGACAATGGAAATATTCAAGTGAAGTACATCACTTGTTTACTTAATTATCCTACAATACCAGAGTAAATGGGGATAACTGAGGATTTAGACACCAACCACCTTATTTAACACCAAAGTCAGGTTTGTATCTTACTTAAGGAAACTTTGGCAACTTGACTGCAATGTTATCATCTGCCCACTTTTACAAGGACAGATGGTGGGTGAAATAATTTGTCATATTCTATCATAAATAACTGGATATTATACAATATATAATTGTTTTCATTTAAGTTTTATTAGTATTTACTGTGCAGTGATGACTTTTCATTAGATGTATTTTAAACTCAGGGCAGTGGTGGTGCAATGGTTAAGTCTCTGGACTACTGATCAGAAGGTCAGAGGATCAAATCCCACTGTGGCCACTGTTGGGCTCTTGAGCAAGGCCCTTAACCCTTCCTGCTCCAGGGGTGCTGTACCATGGATGACCCTGTTCTCTGACCCCAACTGGGATATGTGAAAATAACTATTTTTTTGGTGGCAGTGGTGGCCTAGTGGTTTGTGAAGTGAACTTGTAACCGTTGGGTCGTCGGTTCAAGTCCCCGGACTGGCAAGAGGTTGAGGTGGGAAAGTGAGAGCGACCGCAGTCACCACCACAGTGGGCCCTTGATATAAGGCCCTTAACCCCTGACTGCTCCCCGGGTGCTGCACCGTGGCAGCCCACTGCTCCTAGTATGTATAGTTAAGGTTAACTTTGAATAGGATGGGTCAAATGCAGAGAAGGGATTTCCCCAAGGGGATCAATAAAGGTTAGATTATTATAAACATAACTGGTGATTTTTTACATTTGGACCAATGCACAGCTGTAAAACAGTCAATGACAAATTCGCCTTCAGTGTTCAGCCATAGTGTGTTAGTATTGTTCTGAAGCTGTAATAAATGCGTGTTTTTTTTACTAGAAAACTGGGTTCTAGTTATCAATGTTTTTGCCAGTTTTAGTTATTTTACTGTATGTATACTTGAAAGTACATAAAATTTGATGAAGAAGCTGCTGCATTGTTAATCAAACTAAAAGGCAAAAGAAAAGGCTACATGACTGCAATTAAGGAGTACATTATTGCACCTTCCGTGAACTGATCTGATGCATTTCCATAAATCAGACACAAAATGGATAAAAACAGACTAATGTCAAAATAGATGAAGAAACTATTTTCGTAACACTTTTTTTTTTACTAGAATGATCTTAGTTCAGTACATTTGTGATATTTTGCTATTTGAAAAACCAAACACACCCTAAAAGTTTGTGTTCCATGATTTTAATAGGTGACACAGGCAAACAGAGACGGGTAAATTAATTAATCTACATCTAATAAGTCTGGTTATCACACATTTATCTTCACATGCCGGTTAATCATATATATAAAGGAACATACTGCAGTTTTAGTGCAGTTTGTCTGAAAAAAAACTTGCACGAAAACAGGTTATTTTACATCTATACTGTCCTCTTACAAACAAGTTTTACCCCCAGATACAGATGAAATAAAAATAAAACAAAGGAGGCCAGTGGAGACATAGTGATGAGGTCTTTATTTATTAATCTGCAGCTACTTGTGCAATTACATACCTGTCCTCCTCGCACACACAAACACACACATGCAAGCAACACCTGCTTCAGTCACCACAAACAGTCTCTAACGTGACGACAGTAGCCGAACCTGTGTGTGTTTGGTCATCAAACCTGCTCCTCTCAGCGCTGAGTTTAGAGTCAAGCTGTCATTATTACACACACAGAACGCACACTATTGTCCGTCATGTTAGAGGCTCATTCAGGTGCCTGAGCAGGAGAAGCAAATGAAGCTTTTACACACTAATGATGATAATCGTATAATAAATGTGTGCCTTTAGATTGAAGTATGTGGTTTTCTAAAGGGCAAATTTCAAGTAACCTTAACCTGATTGATGACCCTGAATGAAAATGCTAACTTTATGTCCCTTACTTTTTCATACCCGTGTTAAAAAGCTAACTAAACATTGTCTGCAGAGGTAAAAAGAATAGTCAGTGACAAACGCTGTAGTAACATTGGTTCTGTATGGCATTTCACAGCTCGATTTTTCATACCCAACAGCAAATTATTGTGCAAAAGACAGAGGTATCAAGTGATATTAGACAATGCAAACAGATTAAATGTCAATATAATATCTACTCCTAAACTGTACATTATGTCATTATTCTAGTTTTGATCTAATACAGCGTAATCGACCTTTGTCTGATGCTATAAAATATTATTTCACCGGTACAATTTTTTTAACAGCCTCTAGCACATCTGCCGTCTCCACCTTATTACCAAACTCCTTCTCTCGGTGTTCCAGGAGGATACCCTGCAAAACACAGCATGCAGGTAAATACAGACGTGTTTTATAATGCAGTTATAATCAGTTTGTGTAGTTCAGATGTTTGCTGGGCTACCTGATCTCCCGCTCCGATGACAAACACTCCCCCCAGGATAAAGCCCTCTCCGTTCATGTTGCCCTGGTAGCCGGACCTCCAGGCCCGGATGAAGTTCTGCCACACTCCCAGACGAATGAACCCCAGACCGCCCATCTTCCTCTGCAGCGGGCCGTAGAAACGTTTCTACAATCACAGTTTAATTTTAGTCAGCCTAATCAAGGAAAATAAAACATGCAGAAGGATTCGCTCGATGTACTTTATCATTCAGTACAATGGACTTGTCTTTAACAGCCACAATCACTTTATTACCTCATTTGCTAACTTGGATGATAAATAAATAGTTTAAGTAATCTTCTAACACAAATGTCCAAAATTCAAAACTTCAATATTGCTGAAAGTGAACAACAGAAGACAGTAAACAACATTTGGATTCTGCATGTGATTAATAGCTTTAAAAAATAACTTTTATAAAATCTTATTTAACTCTTATTTTATGAGAAAGTCTCTTGAGATTAAAGTCTCTTTTCTGAGGTACACCTGCCCAACTTGGTCTTTGGAAAGTTGTAATTCTTCAGTATTTTCTGACATTTCATAGACCGAATAAATAAATGACAATGATCGTTTTACTGCTAGGTTTAAGGACACATGGTCAATACTAGTGTAAGCTGCTGAGGTACCGGTCTTTAAAAAAATACGAAAAAAGAAAGACTGGGTACTTGTAACTGCAGCTCTTACTGACAGCTGCGCACCTGTTCATCTATATAGATGTCCCCAGCAAAGTGCGGTCTGAAGTCCTGGATCTCTGTGCCGACGTTCTCTTTCACCACAGCGACCAGAGGGACCCCGAGCTCTTCCAGCTGGGGCTTCAGAGAGGACAGCTCAGCGGCCTCCTACAGCGAGACAAAATAATACCATGGAGGAAGATGTAACTCATATGCATGTAGAGTTGAACAGAATAAACTATATTCATATGCAGGGAGTTGTGAAATCACCTCTCTGCACAAAAATCATCCAGGTCTTCTTACGGCCATGACCACAGCCCCATTCGTCTCCCACAGACTCTTGGCTTTGATGACCTTGTCATCTGCAGACAAAACAAGAAAATTTCTAACTACAGCAAGTCTCCAAGCTCACATGTTTATGATAAAACAAGACACAAATATTTCATGTATTTTACTGCTACAATAATTCAACGAAGGGTAGAAGATAAAAGATACAGCCTTCAAGTAGAGAGAAAACTAAATGTTCATGGTCACATGTAACATATGTAGAACATGCTTTTTAAAAACAGCAAGTCGATCTTTACTGCTTTACAGTGATCTAATCTGTAATACCAGCAGATTTTAAAAAGCAGCTTTTCTTCAAATGTTACACACAACCTCATTCACCACATGTACAATGCATGTAAACATGCAACAGTATTAGTAGGAAAACTACACATGGCTGATTCTAGCGCTGATGTAACGCTAATTTTCCTCCTAATGGGTTTAACAACTGCTGGTGTTAAGACAAGCAGGCTTACTGGTGGGTGACATTACTGAACTGCATCAGAAATCCTACTGACCATCTGTGGTGGGGCGTAGGTCTGCATCCTCAAGGTATTCCAGCGATGCATTGGCAGCTTTAGGAAGACACAGATCAGTGTTGGCCAGGAAGACTCCAGCTAGGGCAGCTCCGACAGCGCCCAGACCCAGTGACCACATCCCCATTCCGAAAAGTTCCCCCTCCAGCCCAGACCCTGACACTGCAGCATAAACACATAACCAAACGACAAATTAAACATTCTTGCTTTAAGAAAATAGTTTTCATTCACACTTCCTCTTGTGGCTGAGTCATCAGATGTGCAGACTAGTTGATATTAGCATGTTTCACCACGAAGCAGTTTCTCTGTCTCATCATTTCCACAGCAAGAACTCAAATGTCCCTGAGGTTGAGACACCAACAAGATCCAGCATGCCGACTTTGAGCATGCTGTTATATCTGTCTGCAAGTGTGGTACTATTTGCCAGCATGGCATCTCATCTAAACATCAACAGTGAGATTAAATACCTAACATAAAAACATGCATAAGCTCCTTTTGCGTGCAGCTTGTGTATTTCTTGATAAGCCACTCAGGGACAGCGAACTACTATCTGAATAGGTTATTGTGTTTCCTCTTGTATCTTCTATAAAAAAAATCTTGCAGTGTAATATCGGGTGGCAGATAACAATTATTTTCACTTTTAATCAATATGGTGATATTTTCTTGATTAATTGTTTGGTTAGTAAAATGGCACAACACAGTCCATCACAATTTCCCAGAACCCAAGGTCTTCAAAAGTCCTTTTTATTCTCCAGAAATTACTCCAGAGGACAAAGATATTCAGTTTTCTGTCACAGAGAGCTAACTTAATTTAATGTGGACTGACAGTACATGGAACTCCACTCTGAAATGAATCTTCAATTTACTAACTTCATTGATAACTTTTTATCCAAAAATGTTACAATGCTTGGAAGATAAAAATCACTGTTATTAAATGAGTCATTTCAGAATAATGAGTCATCCGTTTTCACAACACTTTCCAGTGTTTTGAAGACCTGGAGTTATTCCAGCACATAGTTGGTGACCAAGGAATCACGATGCACAGGTCACAACTAACACTGCTACTACAATCAATCTGAAGTTTGGGTTGCAACAAAGAACAGCTGACTGTGTAAGCAGTCGGAAAGGTTCTTGCCTGAGGTGATCTTGTTTGGGTCAGGACTGGCTTTGGCTTTACTTTGGTGAAACAGAGCAGCCTGGTTTCTTAGAATCGGGGGCCTGGCTGTGGTGGAGGGCTGGCTGCTCAAGGTAGAGTTCCCCAGACAGACTGCAGAGCAGCGCAGGGAAAGTCTCCAGCTCAAAGCGGAGGAACATCTGAACAGTGCCAGCATCGGGCACTGTGGAAAAAGCCTGACCCTGTGACTACACACTCCCTCAAGGTTTCACTGAAAAATACAAAACACAAGTGTCTTCTAAGCAGGGTAAACCATGCCGCCATGCTGTGCCGTGCAGCAGAGCATTAAAATATAATACAGTGCATCTCATCTGCAAGCCCTACTTTCCAGGGTAACTGATTTGGCAGCTTTAAAAGAAAAACATTCCTTCATGGCATTTTACGTTCAACATTTTACCCACTGTTAAACCAGTCAGCCGACTTTTACTTTTGCAGACTGCAGTGTGCCATATCAAAATGAAAAAAAGCACAAAGTACAAAATATTTGGTTCTTATCTTAACATCTTACTGCGTGACTATTTGCAAATAAACTTCCTATTTCTTGCTCCCGAAGCTCTCTTGCATGTGATAAAGACACAAATGCATAAATTTGACTAAAAACACAAACACATACTTCAGCTTACAATACACTACACAAAAATTTAAACAGCTTTAAAGTAAGAATGTCATATACGAACTTGTCTCCACTGCCAAGGAGCGAATAAATGCTTTCTCTCTTTCTCTAGCTCATCCAGATTCAAACGGTAAACGGTACCAAAATGCATTGAGTTCAGACACTTTATATCTCAGAGGACACAGGACTGAAAAAATAATAACATCAGCAGCCAATAGAGACAGACACACATGTCTGCAACACAAGCAAGAGGCTGGGTTTTTTGAATGCATCTGCAGAGCAAGCAGTGAAAAGATTTGTTGTTACTGTATACTTCCTTCTTTAAACCACTGCAGGAGGAAACATGGTTGTTTTTTATTCCACTTCATTTATGTGCCATTCCTCTGACACAGCAAGTTCTGATACTACAATTATAGTTTAATGAGAAGACCTCGGTAGTTTTACTTGAGTATTTTCATTTCATACTTCTTTTCCACTAAATTTTAAAGGAAAATACTGCAGAAATTGCAGTAAACTACTGCAATAACTACAGTTAATAGTTACTTTGAACCTTAAGATCTTTCACTCAAAACAGACATAGGTTTATAAAGTATGGGTATTTATCTTAGATTAAAAAGCACAACAGTATGCAAAGTAGTTAAATTTAAACTTGTACTTATATCATATTAGATAATATTGCAGTCTTTAAAAAAACTATTCTGCATAATCAACCTCGGATAACCATTTTGAATCAGTTAATAGCCCAATTTGTTGTTACATTGTTGTTACAAGCAAGGTTACCTAACTCTATTTGCCACTGTCATTAATGAATTGCTAGTTGTATAACAGCAGCTCAGTGTAGCTGTGTGATAATATTATTTCATACTTACTTTTTTTGGCTTGATATTTTGTGCTATTAACTTTACAGATGGATAAAAAATATACATTAAGCTAACTGTTCAATAAAGTATCCTAATACCGTAGTCACTGCTGACATTTAGCCTACTTGTGAAACAAAAGATGAGGTGGCAGAAACTGACTGGAGACCGCCCCGAAGGCAAATTATGCAGATAATGACCTTGATACTGTGACTGTGTAACTTAACCAATGACAATAACTAAATACTCTACAAGCTAAACTTAAAATTGTCACTGAAACATACTGTTATGTAGGGTTTAGCATGTTAAGAGCTTGGCTGATGATAATTAACTACAATAAAAAAAGTACTTTGCGTGTCCCACAAAGTTGTTGTGGTTTATCACAGATATGAAGGGGACACGGACGGACGACGGCGTCGTGGCGAACCCTCGATAAATTAGCATTTATTAGCATAGCATGTGAGATAATGCCTTCGATTTACAGGCCCAGAGCTAGCGAGGCGTGCTAATGCAGGTACACGTATTTCGAGGCAGTCGCTGTGACCTAAAGTTAATAGAGTAGTTTCATAATAAAGGCGCACTCACCAGTATCAATGAAGCGACAAGCAACGCCTCTCCGATCAGACGTTTTGTAAACAGATTTCGGCGCAGGCGTACTAACCGATTCGGAGCGCAGGGGAAAGTAATCGAACAAGATGGCTACCAAACAAGGTTTGACCATTGAGCAGAAAGTGAGGAGCAAGCAAGACGAAGCAAAACAGATACAGACACAGGTAAATATTCTTATGAACGTTCTGTGAGCACCACAGTGTATTGGTTTATTGTTAGTTAGATGTCAAATGTTCCTCTGAGCTTCAGTAAAAGACAACTGCACTTCTCTTTTGTTCTTAAAGACATTTAACTCTCATCCAAGAGGCTTCCTCTGTTCTAACTGCCTGTAGCCAGTCAACAGTATAGGACTCACATTCCTCAGGGTGTAAATATTTGTGAAGCTACCAGGTGAATGATGGCTCAAGGTATTACTGATGGTGAAAATGTCTGGGGAGGGATCTCAAGACTGCATTATAAGTACCTGATAAGTGGTATTTCAGGATGAGACTCAGCACCTGCATCTAAAGCAAAGAACACTCCTTTTAGGACAGCAGTGTACACATTTTTGGCAGAGAAGAGTTAAGTTTGCCACCAGGTACTTAACACAGTCTCGAGATCCCTTCACCACCATTAACCTGGCAGTTTTGCAACCATTCACATCTCGAGTCATGTGACTCAACAATATATACCTGTAACTCTCCATCAGTCATTTATAACTGAAGAAGCCTCTTGGATGAGAGGTTAAAAAAATCTAGTTGTCTTCTACTGAAGCCATGTCCTGAATAACTGAGAATCTACACAGACATAGATGCCAAATGCACTTCAATACTTTAACAATTTATTCCCCGTAATAAGGCCCAGACTTAGTGTTGGATCTGTGTGCTGTATAGCATCAGAAGTGTTCTCTCAACAGAGTTTAGAAACAAATCGTCATTAAAACACACATAGCACCGTCACACAATCAAGACCAGATATGCAGACAATAAACAGGTAAAGTGCCACATTTCAGCCACAGAGTTGAATACACACATTGCATAGTACATTGTAATTGCAGTTAAAATTAGATTAAATTCATGCTTTATCCAGATGCAGTGTGAGTAGAGTTTAACATGTTAGAGGCCACAGAGTTATGTAGGAAAATCCTGGCTGAGACTAGAGTCATGCTCATAGGAACAGGCGTGCAGCCACTATTACATAATGCCACACAAAAAGTCCATTCATTCAATCTATCTTGCCATGTCATCTCTCATTTTGCGGGCTGTTCTGAGTACTGCCAGCATATTCACTTTATCCCCAAATTCCTTCTCACGGTGCTCCAGTAGAATACCCTGCAGGGAAAAAACATCATCAATATTAGCCCATGAAAACATCCAGATACACTTGTCATAAAGTATTTAATGCATCCTACCTGATCTACTGGCCCAATGACAAAGACTCCTCCCAGGATAAGACCTTCACCTCTTAGGTTTCCCCTGAAGCCCCGCCTGTAGGCCCTCCACAGGTTCCTCCACACACCAACACGCAGAAACATGGAGAGGAGCATCCACCTCTCTTGAGGGCCGTAGAATTTTCTCTAAGAGAGAAACATGAAAGCAGCTTATTGGCTTAAATTATGTAATCCTCGATTTTTCATTGAATGACTTTAAGGGTTTTGCCAAAGCAGACCTGCTGATCCACGTAGACCTTCCCAGAGAAGTACTTCTTGAAGCAGTCCAGCTCCTTGCCAAGGTTTTCTTTCACCACAGCAAAGAGAGGGACTTCAAGGTCCTGCAGCTGGGACTTGAGAGAGGACAGCTCAGCAGCCTCCTAGACAGAGAAGGATAGAGAGAATCAAACTGCATGAATGAAAGTTAAACAGTTCTCAGCTCACATGCATGCATTTCACTTCATACCTCTCTGCACAATAATCATCCAGGTCGCCGTACAACCATGACCACAGCTCCAGTCTTCTCCCACAGAGTTCTGGCCTTGTGTCGCTCATGAACTAAAAGAGAAACAGACCATTACTGAATCTAAATATTATTCTGAAGGGATAACTCATATTTCAGATGAAGAAGTTCTATAAAAACCTTGTCACTTCTACATTTTTGTATTTGATGAATTTTTAAATTGATTTTTATACTGTCATACGTAACTGTAGCTGTGATCTGACCAGTCTAGCTTCCATCTTTGTCTAAATTGTTCACATTAGTGTTAACTGGAAATATAACTGGGTTTTGTGTCAATCAAACTTAATTGTAAGACACACAGAGAGAATAAAATGTAGCTTCACATTTTTCAAGTGCTTTAATCATTCCTCTTGTTCCTACTGGCCTTTAAGAGATCTTTTCTTGATACATTTCCAAAAGAATTGATGGAGGACAAAACCTGCAGGCCTTGATCTGTGTACACAAATCAAGTTGTTGCCATCTTTTTAGTATAAACTCCCCTCCCTGTTTTCCCACAGACAGACGGACAGTTTCCTCATTAGGCTGCAGTAGATACTAACATGAATACAGAATTTCATACTAAAAAAGACTCTAACTTTGAACTAAAAAAAGTGCAGCAAGTTTTCAAGTTAAAAGATTCGGCCTGTTTCTGTTTTCTGACTCACCACCTCCAGTTGTCTTCAGCTCTGTGTCCTCCAGCACTTCTAGTTTGGCCCATGCTGGTTTGGTCTGGAACCAGTCTGTGATGGAGCTGATGAGCTCTGCAACAAACAGGCTCACCGCCTTCAGCACTGTCGCCATGGTCCTAAACTCGCTCCACAGGCCACCTACAGAGAAAACATGTGCAAAGACTAACTTTCAAAATATGCTCTCGCTTCGCAAACTTTTAACAAGATCAAGATGCCTTATCAGTCAGCTCAGTGTAGCATGGCTATCATCTGTATCTTAAACTGGCTGATGCACTTGTGTGTTTTGGTAATTTCTTTATCTTACTGATGTGCATGATAATCGATACATTTGAACACCAAACAGAAGGAATGTTAAGAAATTTCACGTTGCTTCAGGTTCAGACTGGAGGAATTCCTTCTTCCATGTGACCCCTAGACACTCATTCAGAATTTGATTGGATTAACAACATGCATGAAGTCTATAGATTAACAAAAGGAAACTGCAATGAGATAAAATCGACAAGTTTTAATGGCTTAACATTTAGCCTAAGATTCAATAGTGAACAGTAGGTCAACAAAATATGTAAGAAGTTGCTACTCACCAGACTGTGACTCGCTGCCAGTGTGGAGGAATCTGATGTTTCCAAGCCGCCCCTTAAGCCCTCTAACCTCAGATCAGTCCAATCACAGTGAAAGCCTTGCTTATGTGAACAAAACATGATAGGAATTCCTCAAAGATTGCTGTGAAAAAAGGCTCAAGTTGAGCTGAATCCTCAGTACCAGGATCTGCATGGCACAGACTGGACTGCTCATCAAACAGCAATGCAGTGTTAACAGCATGTTTGGATATTTATTTAATCTGTTATGTTGTCATCTATAAATATAATAAATCACATTTGCAATAGAGCTTTTTAGATGGATGTCAACATACACAGTCCTTCTTTCTCCTGATTTTTTTATTTTATTTTATTTTATTTTTTACATCAAGTTGATTTGCTTTATCTGAATTTTTAATTAATACATTTCTGAAATATGCACCTAGCAGTGGAGGTCAAAATAAGTGTTCCTTTGTTTACCAGCAGAAGAACCTCAAGTAGCCAGAGAGGCCCTGAGATCAAGTCATGGCTCAGAGCAACACTGACCCCTGCAGGAGGTTCATGACCTCAGAGAGCAAACACACAAAGTCTGCACAGTGGAGGACTTCAGGGCTGCAGGTAACAGTAGTTTTATTTATTAACTTATTAATCTCATATTTATTTTCTTAGTTAATGTATTCATTGTTTTCTCTGTTTCAGAAAATTGTGAAAAGGCCTATCGTAATTACTCTTATAATTGCAATATTTTATCATCACGTGCATTACTTCAGTATTAATGCCAATATTATTTCTTACTTCTTCTATTCTAGGTTTATTTTAGCTTACTATTTTTAGTTTGAGTGTTATTATGGTATTGTTCTCATATTTTATTGCTATTCTATTAAGCACTACATTTATTGTCAAGTCATTGTAATTTTTTATGACCAATATCTGGCACAAGAACTTCCTTCGGGATTTATTAAGTTCTGTCTTATCTTATCTTTATTCAGACTGCTTCTTTTATTGAACAGTCCAAAAATCAAAGTTACTTGTACATGACAAAGATCAAATCCTTACGTATAACAAGCATTGATTCCCCTTATTATTAATTATTATTATTATCATCATTAACAAAATAACTATTTCATTTTTTTCATCTGATAACCTACAATGTTAAATCGCTTGATAAATATATAATACCGTGTTTGAGAACATCTTCATTGTGTTTCCATTTTTTCTCTTTCAGTGTAGCTACTGTACAGAGAGTTTCCAGTTTGTTAGGCTCTTACATAATAATTCAGTTCAATACAGCAGCCAAATAAATCCTATTTTTGAGACAGCAGTAGTGTTCAGTTGTCTTAGAGAGGAGGTGAGCCAACTCTGTGGTCTTGAGGCCTTATGTAGTTGGTCAGTGGGTGTTTTTTTATAGTGAGAGTTACAAGTAATGTTTTGTCCCAAGCTATTTACACACATATAAATGGAGTTTTTCAAAATACTAAAGCACTAAATCTTACAAGACAAATTTGTAATGTTATACTGTAGAATTTCTTTTCAAAGTAACAGTGGTTCAAAAACAGCCTGTCTCTGTTTTATGATGGTTTCATTTACAACCACCAGCTAGTGAAGATAACAGCTTTATAAGAGGAACTATTGATTAAACCACCCCTGTACATTGCAATAAAGGGGCATCAAGGTGTCCAGGAGATCAAGGTGCATGTCCTGTCTGGGGTTAATTGTTTTTAATCACACTTTTCTACAACGTATCATCAACACACAGGTCAACTGAGGACATGGTCTTCATCCTGCATAATATCTGTAAGGAAAGTTAATTGCTAAAGTGACACAGTGGTAATATTTCACTCATTGGTGGCAGCTTCACAGAGGAATGTGCTGAGGGTCCAAAATGGGCTGGAATAGAGATGGGATAGGATGACACTCCATGAGCCCAGCTGCTGCTCTCCCTCTGGCTGCTCTGCACAGCCATTTGCTGGGTTGTGTGTCTGCCTAGATGCTTATTTGTGTTGTTCTGCTATGAAGCAGAATGATTGGCTTCTGGATTTTTGTGAGACAGTGAAGCTCACGCTTGTGGGTCATCAGATAATCAGCCATTTGGAGTAAAAATATGCTACGACGAGTGATTTCATTTCACACCTCACAATGCACAAAACCCTCATTTGTGAGACTCAGTTGAGGTCTGGGGTTGTTTAGGCGCTGGTGTTCTCATCACACACAGACACACACGCAAACGTACACACAAATGCAGCACAGTCTCCTCTTGGGCTGACGTTGCTCCAATGGGGTGTGTGTGGGACTCCCAGCCAATCACAGCTGCAGAGCTGCACCCCACCTCCTGCGTGGTGTTCGCGCTCACAGACATTGGTTGACATGTCAAATTCTTATTGTGCAAGTGAAGCCAATCAGAGAGCAAAGTGTGCAGTAGTAAAAGGACAGGGAGTATGATAGTAATTACTGTGCAAGTTAATTTGAGAAGAGAGAGATCTGGTTATGGATCCGTTTCAAGCAATGCATAGTTTTGTTTTCTTTGTTTTGAGTAAACATCAAAAACTCTGAGAGAAGAAAATTGGTAATATAATAAAAAAATTTGCTTGACTAAGCTGTAAAATGACAATGAAACAGGAAGCCAAGACATAAGCACAGTAATAAATTACAAAGGCTATAAAAGTCTGGACAGGAGCACAGAACAAAAATGATAAGAGGAAATATCAATAAACATATATAAATTATTCTGGTGACAGGCTGCGTGCATTATCTGTTGTTTGTTGTAATGTAACTCCTTATGTAACAAATTGTACACACTAATCGCTCCCCAATCTTTCCATCGTGCAATAAAAGTTCATGTCTGGCAAGATCCAACTTATTCTGCCGTCTCTGAACGCCATCCAGATGAAACTGGTTGGTAACCAGATGAGCTCAGAGCACAGAGAGGCAAGTTATGGAGGTAAACTGTGTGTCCTTGAACCTGGGGAAAAACAAACAGGTGTTAACAGCTACTGGGGCGGCCAGCATTCGGTTATCTCATCCTGTTCTGTCAAGTTTGAGTCTGACTGACCCTTAAACCCCAAAGTGACCCCGAAACCATGACCTCTGCTTGTAAATTGAAACGCACTGGGGTTCAGTATGACACACATTTCACGTAGCCAATCAGACACTTGTCACATGGCTTCATTTTTGTCACACTGACTTGAGACTGGGTCAGATGATGTAAAGATAGGTGAAGATTTGAACACACTGGAAACCGGATTTGTTGCAACACAAAGTTCACCAGATCCTGCTCCTCGCCTTCTATGGGCCTCAATGGCTCTGTGGGTGAAGGATCAGGAGGATGTGAACTTCAGACTTTATCTAGAGTGGATCTTCAGTTTGTAGGTGTCACTAGCCCACCGCTGTACACTGCCCTAATAAACATTTAACGCTTCTCCTATAGGATTATGTAAATTTAATGATTGCTGAATGATGTGTAGTGGACAAACACCTCTGTCTTGACTTTCAACCCTGTCATTATACAGTAGATGTAAATCTGAGTGTAGTTTAACCCAGAAGAAATTTCGTAATCCTCTATGTTGTTTTTTTAGTATGATTTATTTGGAGTGCAGATGCAATTTCTGTGGAGTCATTCATGAAAGACAGAGAAGATACAAATCAAATTGTTGTTTTATGCATTCATTTTTGTTCTTTTATGCAATGAAGAGCTATGTAACAGAAACAAGGGACATTACACACACCTCACTTGTATAAACCTACTTGCAAATTGTGCAAGTTGGGATCAAACTGTGATCTATTTAAATTTTTTAAGAAAAAAAATATCCTTTTGTTTAGGAAGTATATAGAATATGATTTTTTTAAAGTGTTGTAGGTTCCTTTTTAGGTTATTACCCATATTAGATCTTTTTTTTTGTTGTACAAAATGTTTTTTCCCAAACTGACATCCAAGCTTAAATCTATAAAGATGGCACATACTTGATTAAAATTCACTTTTAGCGGTGCAGGATTTCAATAAATGAATGAATAACTGATCTAGCTATGATGTGGGCAAAAGCTTATTTATTTAGATAATTAGTGGTTTCCTACCAACTTAGATAAAAAAATAAAACTGTACTGTAGATTTTCTCGATGGAATACAGGATGGATAATAAATAAATAATCACTGTTGTACTGAGATTTTGTCATATCTAGTTAACTTGAATTAATTGGAGAATCAGTTGTTGACCTCAGTGTAGTCCCCAGCACATACTTATCCTCTTCATGCTTAAGGCTCAATTGCTGTAAGAACCCTGATAGCAGTTATCTTTCAACATGACCAGAACAATCTTGTTGTTGTTGAAAAAAAAAATCCTTTTCCTGGTCAGTCATTAACAAATGCCACACAAACTCAGAGAGAAGCCAGTCTCCCTCTCTCACATTCACGTGTGCACATGTAACAAAGTGTGGGGTCTTGAGTGTTTTCCTCCTGGCAGACTCTGGTCAGGCCAAAACAAACAGAGGTGTATCGTCCAGAGTTCGCTCTCTGTGCCTTCAGACTGGCTATTTGCCCCCTTCTGCATCAGGCCGAACTTTCATGCCGTCTCCAGTTTGATCTAGCTCGTGTTTGTTGCGTTGAAACACCTCAGACCTCTGGCCTTGGTTTCTCTGTAGACTGCTATCTCTATGCCATACTGCAAACTAAATCTATCCAGGTTTTGAATGTGGCAAGTGTGACAGCTGGAGGTGTGACAAAATAAAGTGTAACACTATCCAGCAGCAAAAAAACAAACAAAAGACTATTAATCTATTATTTTTTAGTTAATTATTTAAACTCTTGGTCCATTTTTTATAGTCAGTTATTGCAACTTCTGGCTTTTAGGTAACTAACTTATTAACTTATTTTTATTGATTAATTAGTTAATTAATTACTTTCAGTTAACTATCAACTGTACTTTTATCTATCATCGTAAACAGTAATACATTATATTCAGCTGGTTAATTTTGAACTTGTTATCCATCCCTTTTAGCTAACTGTCATCATCTCAAATGTTTATCTATTATTTGTAGCTAATTATTTCAAGTGTTTACTTTTAGTTCACCAACTTTATTGTAATTCCATATTTCTATATTACTATTTCAACTGTTCATAAATCACCTTTAATTGACTATTAACCATTTATCTATTACTTTTATCTAACTTTGTAAACAGCAATACATTATTTTTATCCGGTTAATTTTGACTGTTTATCCATTACTGTTAGCTAACTATTTCAACTGTTAAACAATTATTTTTGCTAAATATTTTAACTGTTAAGTTTTAGCTAGCTAACATTTAGACTGTTTCTCACTTTTAGCAAATGATTTCAGCTGTTTACTTTTAGCTCACTAACTTTAGCATTATTTCATATTTCTTCTACTACTTCAAAAGTTCATAAATTACTTAGCTAACTATCCTTTTTACTTTCATTTTTTAAAAGAGCAGCACATTACATTTAGCCGGTTAATTTTAACTGTTTATCCATCACTTTTAGCTGTTATAACTGTCAAACCATTACTTTTAGCTAATAGCATTATCTTAGCTGTTTATCCATTATTTTTAGCTAAATATTTGAACTGTTTACTTTTAGTTAACTAACTTTGCCGTTATTCTATATGTCTATTACTATTTAAACTGTTTGTAAACCTCTTTTAGCTAACTATCAACCACTTATCAATTACTTTTATCTGCCATTGTAAACAGCAATACATTATTTTTATCCGGTTAATTTTGACTGTCTATCCATTACTGTTGGCTAACATTTCAACTGTTAAACAAGTATTTTTGCTAAATATATTAACTGTTTAGTTTTAGCTATGTTTTATTATTTATTTATTTAACAGGGACATTGCACAACAAATGTGTTGCACAGACCAGAGATAGCTGTTGTTGTTGTGGATGTAACATTTAGACTGTTTCTCAATTACTTTTAGCAAATTATTTCAGCTGTTTACTTTTAGCTCACTGACTTCAGCATTATTTCATATTTCTCCTACTACTTTAAAAGTTTCTACGTTACTTTTAGCTAACTATTAACCATTTTACTTTTATAATTTTAAAGCTAGCTTTTAGCTAGTTGATTTTAACTGTTTAACAGCTGTTAACCATCTCTTCATCACTGTTCTGCCATTCCTCAGACACTATTATTTTCAAGTGCTTTTTGCTGGAGTGGTTGTGTTGCCATCGTTTTCACTTCTTTAGAAACTGTTGTGTGATTTTGGTAGTAATCTTTGTATTATTATCATGCTGGAATATTCCTTTTCTGCCAAGCTCCAGCAGAAAGGGATTTTGTCAACCATTGTTTTGGTTTATCCACAAACATTTAAGGTGCCATCTATAAATGTCATCTCCCCGACACTTTTTGCACCTACACAACCCCATATCACCACAATCCCACCTCTGTGCTTCACTGTCAGGACTATGCATTTACTAGTCCTGTCCAGGTTCATGCCAGACATGCCGGATCCCATCTGAGCTGAACAAATGTATCATTGTCTCATCTGACCAATTAATATGCTCACAATATTAATCGGGCTTCTTTTCATGTTCTTTGGCAGAGTTTAATCTGGTGGTTTTGTGCCAAAGAACATGCAAGAGTTTTCTTGAATGCCGCCCATATTAGGTGGGCGTTATGTCCTTCTCATTATCTGAGTTGAGTCACAGAAGCTGATCACTATGCCAAGTCTGAGGCACCTCCCCGTCTGTTTTTCACAGCTAGAGTTAGAAAGTAGTTCACTGTCCATGACATAATTTTAGGAGGATAGCCATTGTAGCTCTGATTAGTGGTACTATGGTTTGTGCTATACCTCCTGATTACTGCTTTTAACTGCTTTTTAGTTGGTCACCAATCTTCCTGCATCCTTTTTCATCTTGGTGAAGTGGCACAATCAGATTTTTTAAATTTCTCTGGCAATTCTTGTTCACGTGGAGCCATGATGCAGACATACTGATAGACAGAGCTCTTAGGTCCAAAACTGAGAAAGTTCTGATGTTCAAAGTGGCTTTTGATTGCTGGTGAGAATAAATACTGTACTGTTCGGCTTACAAATGATGAACTACTGAGAGGTGATAACATTTTGAATGATTTAAAATTTCAAAGATTTTGCACAGCAGCGCAGTATACTGTATTTGTATGCTTATACATCTGTTTCTAATTTTTTACCTAAAATTACCTCCTCTGTATTTTCACAAACTCTCATTTAGTGCTACAATATTGTATGCATGACCTTCAGCCAGAAATTAATTTTATCAATTGCTTTTGCTTCCCTTTTAATAATGTTGATTACTCCTGCAGAGCTATTGTTTATTATCTGAAAAAAATAACAAACTCCATCCACCAAAAGCACTCAAAGGTCTTGTAGCCCTACTGTAGTTTTACAAATACTCTGAAACACAAAAGGAAACTAGCACATGGGATCTCATATTTTAAGCCATTTCTAGACTCTCTGTAGAACTGGAGAAAGAAAAGGAGTTACACAATCACTGCTTACACTGACCGTATGGGTAATGTAGCTTTTTGTTCTTCTGGTCAAATCCGCTTTAAATGAGCTTTAAAGCAGTCAGGAAGAGTGGTATTTTATTCACTACAGAGAGCTAGTTTAAATTCTTGTCTCATTTCACGAGGCCAACTCAACACCAACTGAAATTAGAGCCAGATGAGGGAAAGATGCAGAGAATGGGTTTGTGCCTCTGCACTGTTTACACTGCAGCAAGGAGAGATTTGTTTATCTCTCACTGCATGCAGAGCTTGTATTCTATATGAGAAGGTGTATGTTCATGCATGCATGTACAGTATGTACAGTATCTGCTTGTGAGCATCACTTTTGCAAACAGTCCTGTACAGTCCCCGATTTTGTGCAAAAACACAGACACACTGAGTCACCTGAAAGGCCATGAGATATCACAGAGACACATCTTCATTATTTGATCTGCTCCCTGGAAATGGCTTGATATTTTCCGCAGTTGTGTACAAAGACAAAAGCCTCAGGCGGGGACTTGGAAAGAGATGGAAAAGAGCATTTAGACAACAGGTGACTGTCTGCTTTAAACTTAATTACTGGCAGTGAGTGAAAGTAACTAATTACATTGAACTGTACTGAAGTATAAATATGAAATATTTTTCCTTTCTTTTCTATGCTGCTCTTAAATTTCTCTTCCGTTACATTTCAAGGGGTCAAATTGTATTTTTTATCAAGTGTTTTGCAGTTTCTGCTTTCACCTTCTAACACAATGGTTAAAAGTAGATTTATTAACTCAAGTAATGGACTTACCTGTAGTTTTAAGGTACTGTACAAGGAAATTCCAATTTTATCCCACAAAAAGCTTTTTCACAGCTACATGTCAAAATTAATTTTGCACAATTTACTTAGTTACTTAGTAATAGGATGCAGTAAAGTAGTCAATAATAGAAATCCACTAATTTAACATACACTGTATATATCATTTTGACTGGGGACATTTTTAATAATAAAATCTTTTAATACTTGGAATATTTTGCTGATAAAACCTGTACTGTTCCTTTTAAGTATAGATTTGAATGCAGGACTTTCTTTACAATGACATGTATTTTATGTAGTTTTTATTGATTTTATTTGTGAAACAGAGAGTCTATAATGATACACAAATGCATACATACAACAGTACTCCAATAAATCATTTAGCTACCATATGAATTTGAGATGTACATTTTTGTATACAATGTCCACTACAAATTTTCTAATCAGATCTGTGGTCAATATGTTTTTCTTGCTCATTATGGAAAGTATAGTATGTCCAGTTTTACCTTTCACACATTTTTAAGGCTGCTACAATTATGTTAATCACTGATTAATCTGATTATTATTGATTTGACTAACAGATGAATCATCTGGTTTATTTAACATCAGAAAACAGTCAAACATATATCGCCATTATTTAAAAAGTGACTGATAGTGAAGAGCCCAAAAATATTCAATTCATTAGTGGTGGAAGAAGTATTCAGATCATTTACTTCAGTAAATGAATGCAGTATTTTTGTCTGAAATGGAGTTGAGCATGAGTCTAAATGTCCAGTACAACTACCTCAGAAATGTACTTGACTACATGTACTTTTTTTCCCAGCCGTTCAAACGAATAATTCATCCAAAAATAGTTACAGTTGATTAATTTTCTTTGTCTAGTTGTTGCAACACATCATATTTTACATTGTCACTATTTTGGTTCCTGTTTAGTCATTTTCATCAGTGTCTTCTTTCAGCACCATTGACATCCATCACTTTGCTCAGATCATGTAAACAGGAGTAATTGCATAATTTATGCTGTAGACAACAACAACCTTTCCCTCTGTCTATAGGTTGCCCCCAACCCGGCCTTGTCCCAGCAGACGGAGCTGTCCCACTGTTGTGATGGGGGAAGGGGGGGAGGGGGACCCCCTATTTAAGATGCTCCTGCTTTTACCCAGGAAGCATCACCCCCTAAAGTGGAGCAGTCAAAGCAGGTGACGACTATAAACACTCACTCAGGCATCAGGCTGTACACAAGGGGTTAACAAGTGGTTTCCCTGAGCTGAAATGCCCTCCCATCATCCACTCCCCCCTGGAATGGACTGTCCCACGGATTCACATGACATGTGCGTGTGTGTGTGTGTGCGCGTGTGTGTTGCCTTAGCCATATATATTGGGCCATGTGGACACCGACGTGGAGTTTTGTAGGATAGACTTTGTATTGGCTGCAGGGCTGTTGGCCTCCCGTTCTTCATTTCTGTGGTGAAGAGAACCAGCAGGAATATAAAGCCGCCTTCAGGTCTTTCTGGACTGCTCGCTGGTGGGAATTGAGTAACCTCGCAGAGTACCTGGCACTGTAGAGAAAATGAGTGATCTGCTGGACGACGGTTCTTTCATGTTCACCTCGGAGTCCGTAGGAGAGGGACATCCAGGTGAGTCTGTAATCAACTCTAGCCACCTGTGTACACTTAAAAATGTACAAAAATACACTCTGACCTGTAAAACATTTGCACTTTTGTTGTAAAAAATGTCCCAAAACAGAAAAAAATCAAAAACAAAGATTTTAACATTTCTACTGTAGCTGCAGGTATTTTTGCAGAAATATAGACATGCACATGAATAAACCTGATGCAAGTGTTACTATCTGTCCAAAATAACCCCACAGTGCTGCGTATTTACTCCCCAAGCATGGTTGGTATTCCATTCACAGCAACATGTGTTTACTGCCCCTCACTCTCACTCATGGACAGCAGGAGGCGAATGTGTGTGTGACAGGCTGGTGTCAGGTTGCCCGCTGAAGGAAAAAAAAAAAGAAAAGAGCGAGCAGAGTGACATGCTGGTTCTGGGGCACAAATTTAATGCTGATGTTAGCATACAAATGGAGAATCCAAAAGAAAAAGAAGCAAATTGCTGCTGTAGAACAACGTTGTCTTACAGGCTTAACCTAATTAAAATGACAGTAACAATATCCATTTCCTTTTTGCTTGCCAGTTATTTGATAAGACATGTTCTGATGGTGTAGACTTTAACTGTAAGCAGATATAAGTTTGATAATCTTAAATTTTATTAAAGAATTCAGTTGTAAAAGTTAAAGTGCACTCTGTCCTGTACACTGCTGCCTTTAGCCCCCTCCGTCCACCTACCCCTGTCCATGTGTTGTAATCCACAAATATGTAACTTACAAAGTCCCCTGTGCTCGATCGATTATCAGTAAATGCAGCAGACAGAACCAGTTGTGCAGCTTCACAGATAATGACAAAACATGACCATGAGCCCTCCGTCTTATGTAAAACTGCCCTGTTAGAAAATAAATTATACTCAATTTGAGCTTAAGTTTTCATTGATTGGGGCGCCCCGATAACCTAGCAGTTATGTCGCGTGATCCAAGTGCTAAGATGTAGCGGCTGTCCCAGGTTCGATTCCGACCTTGGGCGTTTACCGCATGTCCTTCCACACTCTATCCACTGTCCTATCTAATAAAGGCATAAAATAAATCTGAAAAAAATAAGTTTTCATTGATTTTCAAAGACATGGTTTAATAATCTTAAGATCTTTTTATGAGTACATGATCACATTTCACTTTACAGATCATCTAGTGACATTAATTCGACGCTTATGTCTGAAAACACATACTAGAAACATTACATTCATACAGAAGATGAAACACACAAAAGTAGAGATGTATTTAGTTAATAATTAACAGACTTTACCTCAGTAATTTCTAAATAAATCCAAAAACTCTTCAAAATAATCTTTTATAACAGCAGTCAGTGTGTGTCCTCGCATAAGAGTCATGTTATGAAGAAGGGAGAACGCAGAACTAAAAAAAAAGTAGCAATAGCCTTTTTGCTCTTTTTAGTTTGTTACGATTCTGATGTGATCTCCAGATATCCAGATGCTACCCACTGTTCTATCTTGCCTAATTATTTAATCAGATTCTTTCTTTTGATTAAAACCTTGGTGTGAATTCTGTATTTGCTTACTCTTAAATATTAGTGCCGCCTATATGAAGTCAGATTCTGGTGATAACATTCACAGTATTAAAACTTCTCTCGCACTGTTTGTACATTCAAACAGCGTGTGGCCTTGGCAGGAGGCTACAGTACACACCTTTTCTTTTGATTTGATAACACACCTCGAGGTCTGGGCTGTTCCCACAGATAGTGGCCTTTTTTTTTTTTTGCCAGACCTGTAAGTAAGATACGTGGCTTTACACCTGCAGACTGGAAACTAACTGCAAAAAACATTTTATATCAGCAAACAGATGCCGATGCTGGTTCTGATGCAACCTGTGCAAGGGATTGCCTCAGCAGCATGACAGAGTGGTTTGTGAGGCATTGTCCTGCTGCAGCACGGAAATCAAAAGGATACAACTGAAATCCAACACACTTGGAAACGCTCAAACTAACATCCTGTATTTTATTTTATTTTTTGCAAAACATACAGTTCCAACACTGTTATATATAGTTTTTCTTTCCTTTAAACTCTAGATTCTTAAATGTCTTAAATGCTAATGTCTAATAAATAAAGCCTAGAAATCATGATGTAGCTATAAACTTAAAAACTACCTTTGTTGCTTAATGCTTGTCACTTCTTCACAGATAAAATTTGTGACCAGATCAGTGATGCTGTCCTGGACGCACATCTGAAGCAGGACCCTGATGCCAAAGTGGCCTGTGGTGAGTTAGTTACACACATTAACATATTTATGACAGTATCAACTCACTAACAACTTAAGAAAGACTCTCAATCTCAACTTGTTTTTTTTTTTAATCATTTTTCTAAGAAAGACAAAAGGCTGAGTATAAACCGACTGACCTACTGTTCTGAATCTCACCTGGAATTTAAGTCATCAGCAATGTTTAGATAATTTATTGTATTTCAGTATTGACTTCTGACTGTCACAAGATGACCACTGTGAGCCGCTCAGCACATTTGTGATGGCGTTGCAAGCACATTTGTGATGGCGTTGCAACAGCCAAAGTGATTGTACTCTACAACTAGACGAGGATTTTTAAAGATCATTGCTCATGTCGTGTGTTGATCGTATTTACAGAGACGGTGTGTAAGACCGGCATGGTGTTGCTCTGCGGAGAGATCACATCTCGGGCAAACGTGGACTATCAGAAGGTGGTGAGGGACGCGATCAAACACATCGGCTACGACAACTCTGACAAAGGTAGGAAAATAAAGCATAAAGCAACAAAAATAGAGGTTAAACTGCGTGTGATCCATGTCGTCAGCTTTCGTTTGTTCACTTTCCTTCTGTAGGTTTCGACTATAAGACTTGTAATGTGCTGGTGGCTCTGGAGCAGCAGAGTCCGGACATTGCTCAGGGGGTCCATGTGGACAGACAGGAGGAGGACATTGGAGCAGGAGACCAGGTGAGACTGTCGCAGCAGGAAAATGTGTCCTTTGACTCGTGTGTAGTGATACTGATAAGAAAAATACTACCACGTTAGAGTTTCGACAACATCTGGTGAAATGAATATTAACGTTTTACAAAACCTTAAGTTCAGCAGTGGTGGGAAAAAGTACTCAGAATCTTTTCCTTAAGTAAATATGAGTAAAAGTTCAACATTGTAAATCTGACTCAGTGAAAGCACAGAAATATTATCAGGCACGTGTACTTAAAAACACTTATTCTGCAGAAAATTGTCCTCAGTGACTGATATAATATTATACATGACGTTGTTAGCTTAGATAGATACTAATGCTGATTAGTCTCCACATTTTACTGTTGTAAGTGGTTGTGGTGAGGCTTGTTTGAACTCCTTCATACAGTTAGGTATTTTGTCCCAGTGGGGTTGAACCCCTTCACTGGGTCACAAGATGGGCGGTAAATGTACCTCTTTAAGCCTTAAACTGACATATTTAAAAGGGAAGGATTCCTTTGGTGGAACTGCTAACAACTCAAAGACAATTCAATATATTTCAGTTTTGTTAATGTGGCCTCAATTCACAACATAAGTCATCTCAGGGCACTTCTCATAGTAAGGTCAGTTTTTGTTTTTCAGATTATATTTCTTTTTTTCATGTATCCTACTTTTGACTCCTCACAGGCCACATTGTAGCACTGTGCATATTAATATTTTCTCATTGTCCACCTTTTTTGTTGTGCTTTGGTTTTTTCTCTGCATCGTTCCTGATTCTCTCTCTCTCCTCTGCAGGGTCTGATGTTCGGCTACGCCACAGATGAGACGGAGGAGTGCATGCCTCTCACCATCGTCTTAGCTCACAAACTCAACGCAAAGATGGCTGAACTCAGACGCAACGGCACCATCCCCTGGCTGCGTCCTGACTCCAAAACACAGGTGAGGTTATGCATTGCAACACCATTTCTTCTTTTTATTCCTTAGAACAGGAACAACACCACGGCCGTCTCTCTGTGAATTGTTTTTTTGTTTCCACTCTGGACATCTTCCAAGAGATTATTTTTATGCCGGCACCTGAAATCGGATCAACGGTGGCTATTGCATGTATTTAAGTTAAATCTGTCTGCAGAAATAATCGACTTTTGGCAGATTTAGAGGCAGTTAGCTGCTGCCTGCAACTTTGTGATAGAAAGTCGCTAATGAATCAGTGTCCCAGGTGAAATGTTGGTTTTTAGAACATCAGGCAGGAAAGAGCAGGTCAGATTTTAAACCAGAAAATCAAAAGATGTTAAGATTTACCTTTAGCTCTACTAAAAAGTGGCAAGGGAGCAAGACTAACATTAAGTGCTCTTACTAGAAAACCAACAGCAGCTCCATAAATCACCGGCTATTGCAGATTAAGTCACTTTGCTCTTTGATGTAAGAAGATAACAGGTAAAACAAAGCTGTTCAAGATAAGGGTGTGAACATAATACAGAGCCAAACGTTTGAATCATTCTCTGGATAACTTTGAGTCAATAAAACAACAGTAGCAGAAAATTTCGTAAATTAGAGTAAAAGAAAGGGAAGTGAACATCCATGATTAGAGAAATTTCCAATACTGCATACTAACTTTTTGACTTTTTCTTCATCTCACAGGTGACAGTACATTATGACCAGAAAGACGGAGCTGTGATCCCCAAGAGAGTCCACACCATCGTGATCTCCGTCCAGCACGACGACTGCATCACTCTGGAGGAACAGAAGAGCGTCCTGAAGGAGAAGGTGCAGCCTCATAAACTCACTGGGCTCTGACTAATGTGTTGCTTAGGCTGTTTAAGTCACATGTTTGGTTTTAATGCTAAATGTTTCTATCAGGTGATCAACGCTGTGGTTCCTGCCAAATATTTGGACGACAAAACCGTCTACCACCTCCAGCCAAGTGGTCGCTTCGTCATTGGGGGACCACAGGTGACCACCACACACAAGCTGCTGTTTTATTTAAAAATTAATCACAAAAAGTGTTTGTTTTTTTTGCTCATCTTTCCTCCCTTTTTTTTGCCCAACAGGGTGATGCTGGTGTGACAGGCAGGAAGATTATTGTAGACACATACGGAGGTTGGGGAGCTCACGGTGGCGGAGCTTTCTCTGGAAAAGACTTCTCAAAGGTCGACCGTTCTGCCGCCTACGCTGCTCGCTGGGTGGCCAAGTCTCTGGTCAAAGCCAAACTGTGCAGGAGAGTTCTGGTTCAGGTGAGTGCATGGCTCCAAACATGCTCAAGGTTTAAGGTCATGTGTAGATAACCTGTGTTGCCAATAAAAGCATTGTCTGTATGTGCTACAGGTGTCCTATGCTATTGGAGTGGCCCATCCTCTGTCCATCTCCTTGTTCACCTACGGTTCCTCCCAGAAAACAGAGACAGAGCTGCTGCACATTGTCAACAAGAACTTTGATCTGCGGCCAGGAGTCATCGTCAGGTAAACACATAATGTATTCGTCAGACACAGATGAGAAAGCTTATCCTAAAACCAATGTGTGTAGTAGAGTGATCATTTTATTGTGTTTGTGAAAAGTAGCCCTGAAATTAGTTTCATCAGCAACTACGCTAAACAGTTACTCATGTCAGTTGTTTTTCAAGTGGAAATGAGGAGTTGCTGCTTCTTTATATCAGATATGATCATAAAAGACAATGAACATTACTTCTGGACATTTCATAGATTGAAGGGTTATCGCTATTCAAAGTGCTTCACAGATGATTGACAGGGTGATGATAAAATAGCACTAATTTTTAAAGATTGCTCAGGAAAAATAAAAAATAGTTCAAATGTAATAATACAACTAATAACATAAAAAATATGATTAAAATAATCATTAACTGGAGGTTGGAAAGTACTCCTGTGGTCTGCCTGTTTGAATCCTACCACTAGGCGGCGCTGAAGTTGGACACATAGTGGCTTTAAGATGGTAACTTCCAAACAATGATACAATAAAATTATTGATTATTCATTGTAACTGACTGAGCCCTAATTAAAAACTTGATCTACAAATATTACTGTCAATGTCAATAGTATAAACATCCCATTTAAACAGGGATGTAACAAAAACATTTATGATCTATTATGTTCTAATGCAAACCACGTGTAATGCTTCATTTCTTTTCAAGGGATCTTTCCCAACGAATGAGTTTTGTAATAAAAGATCACAAAAACACAAATAAAGTTTAAGTTTTCTAATACATTTGTCTGTACAAATATTTTTCTCTACTCTGTACAGTCAGTTGAGCTCATAAGACTTTTGTTTTTACGATCCCGTATTGTAATCAGCAATCACTCCTTAAGTCGGGGTACTGGGTAAACGCTTTACTGAGGTCATTAAGTTCAGTCAAGAAACCTTTATTTACAGAACATTCAAAACAACAGACTTTGACCCTGGCTGCCTTCCAACTGAGATAAAAGACTAACATTACGAATATGCATGAATGCAGTACAAATGCTTATCTCAAGGTGCGTTAAATGTTAAGACCATAGAATATTATAGAGAGCAGGAACGTGATGACAGTGGAGAGGAAAAACTTCCTTTAAAACAGGAGGAAACATCTGACAGAACCAGACTCAGGGAAGGCAGCTGTTTGTCTCGACCAGCTGGGGAGAGGAGAGAGAAACAACAACCCCGACTACAGTTGGTTCAAAATGCAGCTTTTTGGCTCATCAAGGAAACGTCCTTTCTTAGTGTTTTGTTGATAAGAGCACAACACTTCCAGAGAGCTCAGCGGTGACCTGGGCTGCCTCTGCTTTTCCCCCTACTGCTGTCCAAAGATCTATAACACTATCATCCTGTGATGTGCTTACAGTCCTGTCTCACCTCTGATCTTGCCTTTCCTCTGTGTCCTCC
Source organism: Chromis chromis (assembly GCA_900302755.1). Taxonomy (NCBI): domain Eukaryota; kingdom Metazoa; phylum Chordata; class Actinopteri; family Pomacentridae; genus Chromis; species Chromis chromis. The sequence goes on from OMNN01096781.1 coordinate 37,676, forward strand.
TCAGGGAACTGAAGCTGAAGAGGCCAATCTACCAGAAGACAGCCTCTTATGGCCACTTTGGCCGAGAGGAGTTTTCTTGGGAGGAGCCCAAAAAGCTTGTCTTCTAAATACTCCACCTGCCTGTCCTGATGCCCGTCTGGAGGCTGAACGAGACGCCTCTTCATGGGCTGCAACTTCCAGCTCCATCAAGTGATAGGACTTTTTTTTAATAGAGAGAATTAAAGCCAAAGTTAGGGAGGTATAAGTCAGCTTTAAAGAGGTCAGAAGATGATTATATGCAAGAGTGGTTGTAGCCAAAGGACATATTATGAGACATTTTTCCCTTCTCCTCTTCCAGGCCACAAAATATCAAACCATTGGTGCTTTATAAATACGTACGTACAATCACTAGCCAAAGATTTTCCCATATAACAGCAAATAAAACCCTCTGAAGATAAATACTTCTGCACCACTTGAGTGTTTTACCTCCAAGCTGTTTATGTTGCTTTATGTGACCAGTGATGCACTGAAACACCCTCGGTGCTTCATTTTCAAAAGGTGCTATTGACAACAGTGACTACCGTATTAATGTTCGGAGGTGTAATTACTGCTCAACCAAAGGCTTGGCTTTAGAAGATAATTTAAGCTTTTCGTCGTCAAATATCTTTTCTGAGTCTTATTTTGTAACGTGTTCTACAGGAAGCTGTTCGCAGTTACAATCACCAAGACAGGTCATTAAAACGCGGGGAGAGTTTCGATCTCTGAGACATAGAATATGTTACAATCAGTCAGATGTAAAATAGCCTTGCAGTTTCACGTTTTCATACTGCTCTTCTTTGGCTTTCGTATCTTTTGACCTTCTGCTGTAAATGTGACTCATTTTAGCAAATAAGTAGAAGTTCGAATCCTGACTCGATTGTCTCTCTTCGCTCTTAAAACTGTTGAGACCGAAGCATTTTTTGGACCACTTATGTCTTAAAGTTGCAGCTTTTTTACAAAGTCTTGTTGAAGATGCCAATTTTTTCTCATTGTATACAAATCTGCTCCCTCTTTGGAATATTTTTGCTTCTTTCTTACTCAATGTGAAATTTTGCTTCATCTAAAAATATCTTGGATGAGTTACACTGCAGCTTTGTATTGCAGACTGTAAATCCATGGATTTAGAGGGGAAAAAAGGGAGTGTTTATTAAAAGATTTCCCATAGAGCATTTAGAAAGTATAATTTCAAGTCAGCTTTTGCTATTTCTTAATCACAAAGTATTTAATTCTATCCTCCTGATGGGATTGAGGAAGTATTAACAGTTTAGGCTTCATGTCTGCAGAGGTTCAGGACTTTTGTGGTGAGCGTAACAACCCGTGCTTACTTTTACAGCCGACATTGTTTTTGTAATAGGGGTCTTCCTCCGTTTGACGTGTTATCTATCGGTGTCATCTTCTGTCAGCTTTGTGGCAGAGAAACTGATCAATGTAAATAATTAAACAATAAAAAACATTAAAGATATAAACCGTTCTCTGGCCTTTTTTTCATAACTTCGTATGTGGTCATGTGTGCAAGTAAGTTCAAACATTTGTTTTTTCAGTTTTCATTTATTGAACATTAAGGCATACATGTATACAATCATGACTTCATCAAAATAGAATTTACAACCTCTTTGGTTTTCATTATCAAAATAATACATAAGGCACAGGGAGCATTTTGCTGTCCAACTGAGATAGACATGGAGTATCAGATTTCTGTGAGGTTTACTGGAGCTGGTTAGTTTGTCAGAATGCTCTCACCAATGATCTACTGATTGCATGAGGAAGCTAATTTTTCTTGCAGATATTTAACCACGTTTGCGTGAGCAGCAGAAGCATTCTCACAAGCTAACATTACAGGAATGCTTGTTTTTTTTAAGCTTTAGTCTTTATTTGATTAACAAAAATATTCTATTATACCATGGCTAACCATCAGTCCTACAACTGAAAAAAGCAGTCGCACCTACACTACACAAAACAAATATACACGACGAATCCTCATGGACAGAAGGCAGAAGCAAACAGTTCATTCTGCTTTGAATCAAACAACGTAGCTGGTGTAACATTTTCCTGAGAGCGAAGATCAGACAGATCCATAAACACGAACAAAAAGGACAGAAAGCAGAGATGCTGACACAAAATGAAGAGAAAGATGTGCAGCAGGCAATGCAAAATGTCAAACTGTTTAGCGTTCAACTGGAAACAGGCGTCCATGAAGTAAAATGAAACACTTGTAAATGTGAAATGACAAAATGTTTCTTGCGAGAGCAGCATGAGCAGCACCATCAATTGGCTAAATACATGAAATGCATCAAATCTTTACTGTGATTTGTTAGAGGAATGTACAGTATATTGTAAAAGTAGTGTATCATCGCAGGAGAACTAAAGCCAGAAACACAGGCTGGTGTTCAAGTGCTTGTCATTACTCATTATGACAGTAGCTCCGTCTCTGTTTAGAGTTTTGAAGCAAAACAAAAGCAGATTTGACCTTAAACTGTCGCCAACTGAATATTCTTGGCTGTGGACACAAACATGTACAGTTCTTCAAGTAGAAAACAAGACCTCCTGTGAGCTGAGCTATAAAATCACAACTCTGACTTCTACACAAACTCATGCAATACGCTGTTTGATCAGTAGGGAGAAGCAAGTGATCAAGTGGTGAATCTTCCAGCTCTTTCCACGTTGCAGCGTCCACATGCTTCTCCTGTTCAGTCTTGTTAAAGTATACATTCAGCCTGATGGTGAATTACTACGTTTCAGTCCATCCGTAACAGATTGGGAAACTTTTACCCACTTTTACTGGCATTATAAACAAACCTCTGCTCAGCATGTGGCCAGCTGTGGTATGAAGGAGTAATGTTGGCTAACTAACAAGAGTACAACTGTTGTAAACCTTCTGTTTACTCTGGTTTTCACCTCAGAGCTCAAAATGTGTTAATATTACACTGAGATGTTAACAATTCCCTAAAAATATGAACTGTGTTCTCTTAGCAGGGAACAATTCTCTATGGACTAGTCTTTCTGGCACTCACAAGGATCTTCTGTATGCAGTCAGTAACTGATTGACCCTATGTCTCATCTTATTGCTTTCGTTTATCAGATGTTACAACCACGACTAAGAAAGGTGGGAAATTACATAATAAGGCCTTTTTGTGTTTTAGCACCGATGCCATAGGCAAAACAATATTTGGCACATTTTGTACAGTAACACAGAGGCAGGACAGTGCATCTCAGTCTTACATTACAAACCTTTTCCCTTTATCCCACTGCACCAGCTAGAAATGCTGAAAAACTCCAACTAGCTTTGAAGAGAAACAAGCAGGTAAAGCAACAAGAGCACATTCTCCTCCTTCTTGATGGGGCATAATAAGATGCAGACCTCCATCCATATAGGACCCGAAAGCACGTGTGATGCCTCGTCACTAAACTCAATAAACCCAGAGCTCTGGCTTGAATTAGCTGGTACGCATTTGGCCTCTGGACACTCTGTCACCCCTCTTTCATATTCTTTTACAGAGAGGAAGTTGAATCCAATATTATTTCAGGTTTACCATCAAGCTAACAAACTTTTTTTTAGATGCAGTTATGAGATTTGAATTTATGAGGCACCAGGTCCACTGTATGTTCTATATAGTGTTAAAATAAAGATATGAAACATTACCCATAGCAAACAGAATAAGACCCTATGTCCAGGGAGGAGGCTCGCATATTTGGAGTTGTCCATTAAACATAAATGAAGCATATTTTAAAGCTGCATTAAGAGATTTTGACCACAAAACAAACCGACATAAGTTGTCACAGCTAACGGCTACGTACAAATCCGTCAGAACACCAGCAGAACACATTATTACCCTAATGTCAACCTGAAGAACGTGACTCCGACATTCACTTTCCATTCAGCCTCGGCCAACCAACTCCTGAGAGACATATCTGGGTCTTCGGCTTTATCATTCACTCATCTTTGGCTGGAAGGTAAAATGCAAAGTATCCAGACTGAATAACAAACACGGTCAGATAAAAGCAGCTGAAATCTATGTAGAGTTGCATGTTAATTGTCGGGGGGTTATTTGATATCACAAATATTGCTTAGAGGAGATTCAAATGATTGAAACATCTAGACTGATGCCTTGTTCTGTCTCCAAGATGGACTAAAACATTTCTATACTTTCTATCTGACAGACTGTTTAATTGGATTTATTGCATTCATCCAAACTCTGGCAGGAAAACAAGCCTGAGGTCTGACCTTGCTCCCACTGAAACACTCATACACCGTCTTCTCTCCGTCTGACTACTGTAACACTGTCAGCTAGGCCGTCCAGCAGCCTTCACTTCTTTACATCCAATGAAACCATCATGGCAGTCACTTAATAGGACATGGTCCAAGGCCACATATTGAGACAGTTCACAGGAACTCAGGGGGAGCGGTACATTTTCATGATCTGATTGACAAACTACTCCCCTGCTGGTCACTGACGACAGGACAGATTTGGGAGAAAATTTGGTTTGTGCAATGTGCAAAATGCAAACAAGTTCTTTAGCTTGATGTGAGCACAATACGAACTGAGCTCTCCACTGTGGCGGCAGATCTACACCCACTCTGCCGTGAACAGCTGCTGCACTGGCCTGGTTCATTTCAAAGCTTCAGGCGAATGTGGCCGGAAATGAATAATTAAACTCATTCGACAACCAGAGTTTGAAAGGAATAAACAAGGCAACTGTGTGGCATCGAGACGTGCCAGGAGGCTACAGGATGGACATGCTTTCAGGTTGGTGTGAATGTGGTTGTGAGTGTGGACCGGACCCTCCCAGTGCTCCCAGTGCGTCCACCTTGCGTTCTCTCCCAGCAGGTCCCAGGGTCCCACCTCGAGCTAGAACCACCATGGTGTCTCCTGACATGCTGGCAAACTCAAAGGCAAATGTCCCGTAAAACAGCATGATGATGACACAGAACACCCATTCAAAGATGGCGGAGGCGTGCTGCAGAACGAAGCTCTCCTGACAGAAAAACACGCCACCTGAAAACACGGTTAAGGACAACAACAGCAAACAGTGTGAGAGTAAAGCTGCCTATATGTCATAGGTAGCCAGAGTTGTTACCATTCTGCCACCTTAAATTATCTCTAACTGCTCCTATATAGACTGCAAAATTCGAATCTCAACCCAATTATTTCAAAACTAAGATAAAAGAATAGTTTGTTTTGATTACGAAAGAAACTGTTCTCAGTGTTCTCATTAAAATGCAACATGATGTCTGTGCTTTCTGGTGTTCTGAGAGTCTGCTGGTGGTAAAAATGACTGAATCACGGCACCCTGCCAAGAAATAATCATGGACATAGCCCTCTGTAACACTATACTGCAGTGTTTAAACTTGTGTTTTTGACCAGAACAACAAACAACATGCTAATTAATGATTGTTAGTAACAATCTTCTAATGCCAAGTTAAAAAAGATTGTTGCTGTGTCAGATCAGGCGATAATGGAGTCATAAATTCTTCACCGACCAATTATAGCTTGCTATGGAAGTGTCATGGACCAGCTACCAGAACATTAATGTAAACAAAGACAATTTGCATTATCTGTTGTTTTAACCTGCCTTTGGTTTCACCATGTTGTGTGCGGGAGAACACTTAGGGACCCTACTGATCAACGCCACAGACACATTGTTTAAGTTATCACATGACGAGACAGTAGGTTAAAAAATTCTAGTATTTTTATTGGTGACCAAGATGTAGCATCTGTGGTAGCAACTATGATACACTACATAAGATAATCATCATGCCCGATACTCATTTTTGGTCCAGACTTTCTGGTTTGGTTATTTTTGTGCCAATATCTAGCAGTCTGAATCCAGAGTTAATAATAATAATAATAATTTAACATTTATTTATCCCCTTGGGGAAATTCAACTTCTGCATTTAACCCATCCTACTATACATACAAGTAGCAGGAGCAGTGGGCTGCCGCGGTGCAGCGCCCGGGGAGCAGTCTGGGGTTAAGGGCCTTGCTCAGGGGCCCACAGTGGCTGCAGTGGGGTTCAGTCACCTGACCTTCTGATCAGTAGTCGGGGGCTTAACCTGTTGTGCCACCACTACCCCATAAGCGAGTTAGTGTTTACAAGTAAAAAAAATAAACGTATTTCCCAAAATGTCAAACTATTCTTTTAAACTGTGTTTATCAGAGGCTTCACAGCACTGAGTGATACAAAACAGATCTAGGTGTTTGACAGCACGTCCTTTATCATTATTTAAATCTACTCTCATGTATAGCTGTAAAAATATGACCCATAAAGACAGCACACAGTATGTGATGTTGAATACTGGAAGGAAATACTTCTTGTGTGTCTCTGTCCTAAGTCAAGCTCGCAGTACAACACACTAGTCTAAAGCACAGCATTGAAGGCTGCCATCTGTTATTGGCTGGAGAGGATACTGAGCACCAAGGCTACGAAGGCCAGCAGGGTCATGCAGAGCCGGAGGTGGGCCAAGTTGTACTCCCCCTGGGTCTTGGCCAGTCGGTAGGTGAGCGCTGACTGCAGGCACACAAACAGCATACTGGTGGGGAAGGCGACGCCTGCTCCGACATAGTGGAGAACTTTGGCATTATCGACCTGTCAGATAGGGAGAGAAGATGGGAGAAGAGGACGGTGAAGAAAGAGGGGCTACATTAAAATGGGTAAGACAGAAATCAGCAGTTTAGCACCGCGAGAAACACTAATCGAAAAGGATAACACTATGTGGGAACGATCAGAAGGGGGCAACATCAGCTAAATTCTGCATCAAGCTGTTGGGTCGGATCATTCAGCAGAGGGTAGTACTCTGCTTGAAGCCTCTAAGACTTCTTTAAATAAGAAGGCACAGAAGAATAACTGAAGAAGAGGCAACCACATATAGGCTACGATGGGAGCAACACAACAGAATGCCTCCTTTTCCCTGCTGGTCACAAGAATGATAAGAAACAATACACAAAGAGCTGCTCACGAGCATGTGACTACAGCTCCCACTGAAAGGTCCACACACAAACACAGACACACCCACACACACAGACACACACACATGGCTCAGATGTACTGATCTGAACAGATAAGAGATTCAATGGTGCATTAACCATAACTAGAAACACATTTAAGGACTAGACTAATTTAGTCAGATGAAAAAGAGCTGCTTTTCTTGGCTTTTCTAGCCAGTTTGGAATAACAATGTCCCTCTATTTACATAATTCTCAGGGATCATTAGACCAATAACCTAGAAGTTATTTAGTTTTGGCTTCTAAGCCATTTGTCCGTTGACCCAGCTAGTGCATTCTGAACATTCTTGTGCAGTGGGCTATTACTGGAAGTGACACCGTAAGATTTCCAGACAATTCAACAGGAGTAGATCTGCCTGGGACATCTCCCAAGCTGGAAGTAAAGGTGGGAAAGGAATCACGGCCAGGTCTTACACATTTTCCTGTCATGTGTCCAAAAAGCTGTGTATTCTTTCCAGTGATATTTCTGTTTTAATCTAGCACCTTACATAGCAAACTGGGTATTACAAAATCGTATTTCTTCTCCTGCATCACCTCTACACTTACCACATCCTATTGGCACTGTTAGTACTGAGTGCTGCCAGTTGGTTACTCAATAACTCGATGATAATAAAACACACATGCATAACAACCACATGCTTGTTCTCCTGGCATCTTCATCATCGTGTTCTAATTGATGTAACTTCCTCCATGAAACAGTTTGATCTGCAGAACATACATCTGCAACTATTTTGATATGGGACATGACAAAGATAAAGCTTCTCACTTTGATTTTAAGAAATCTGAGGACATCAACTTGGGCTTGGAGAATGAGGGGGATCGTTTTACCATTTAGTCCACACACTGCTGAATAATCTGTATTGATTGTGTATTTGTGTATACTGCCTGGTGTTGCAGATTAAGTCACTAACTGCTGTCATGACCTGCTGCCTTAATGATACATCAGGGCATCTAGTAAACTTTTGCTGCCATATGTTTTTAAACTTCATACAGTACACAAGCACCATGTGGCGTGTCAGCAATGTATATTGAGATAATGGGTGCTGGGAGAAATAATGACAAGAATGAAAAACTAATGAATGGCGAGAGAAGTGGAGACAACAAGAATGTGGCAGCGAAACAAATGGCAGAAACAAAAAGAAAAGAGCGGTAAAAGGAGGGACGTGATGAAAAGAAGACTGGGCTGCATTAAAGAGCAACATCTCCTATTATGGCTCCATGTGTTCATCAGAAACTACATTCCTCTGAGGGTCTGCCTTTGTTAGTCACTGCTGAAATTATCTGCAGCCAAACATCATATTTTCTAACAAATTGCTCATGTCTCTTTCACTGCATTCTTAAAGCTCTCAGACATGATCCTCTGCAGTCTTTGTCATTACATGAAATGTGGCTTGATGACTAAACTAGATCAGCTTGATAAATCAGTTCCTGCAGTCTGACAATGACCAGCAGTTCGCCTGCATAAATGAATAGTAATGGTGTTCGAACTGAGTTCACACTCGCTAAAGAGAAGAGTCAGCTGCAAGCAGTTGTAATGGTTGTCAACTATAAAATACATTAGAAAACAAAATCAAATGATCTAGACATACAGTATATAATCTTTCACAACAAAGGTAAAGGGCTGGGGAAAAGCAAACCAGATCTTTAGCCATTTTTAGCTAACTGTAGTTTTTTTTTTTTTCTATTATAGCACTTGCGCATCACAAGTAATGTATTTCATGAGTACTTCATTATACTTCCATGTCTATAGTTTATGGTGGTTTTATGAGAATGAAAGCTGTGTATTTTAATTGTACTGTGTGTGTAAAAGTCCAACTATAAACAAGATTAGAAAACTAGCAATAGCCATAAACTCTCCAAATAAAAATAAACTGAACCAAGTAAGTGTGCGTGCATTGCAGGGATTCTGGATATGTGTATGTTTCACTGGTAAATCATCTAAAAGAAATTGTTTTAGTGTTTAGTGCTGCATTTAAAAAGCTGCTTTTAAAAGAGCGTGTATTGCAACAAACACAACTGATCAGCTTTCTATCAGTTTCAGTTCTGACTTTCTGGAAACAGAACTAAAAGAGCTGAAGTGAGTCTCTGACTTCCAACCGTTTACAACACACCTGCTGTACCAAACGCCTGCCAAAATCTGTAACGGAAAGTGTCACCACCAATGATTACAAAAGCTCTTCAATCAGACTTTCAGCAGGATCCAAAATGACAACTCTGGAAAAAAAGATTAGACAAGGTTTTATAGCTGTTGAACTTTATAGGTGCTTATTTTCTTACCTTTAGATACAGCTAGATTAACTGTGTGCCTCCTTTTTCTTTTGCTAAGCACGACTGCTGGCTGTATTTAGTGTACACATAAGTGGCATCGATTTGCTCATCAAACACTCAGCAAAAAGTGGGATTAACAATCCAGTCATCTTTGTCCTCTATCTTTCTGTCCTCTTCCTGAAGGCAGCTTTTGACCTAGCCGTGTAACACTCATAGACCTCTATGTGGCAGCAATGTGCTTTTCCATCATCTATTTATGTGCTTCTCTGCCCAAACCATCAGACTGCCTGACAGGAAGAGCCCCAGTGGCCACACCACAGCTGTGCTGCCAAAGCCTTATGTAACACACGACTACAAACTGAAGCAGTTGACACTGCCGAGTACGTTACCATGTGTTCTTGTGTTTCTGGTGCTTTCACTCCCTTTGATCTGTTGGGTTTAGATTTTGACTGTCAGATGCCTGCTTCATTTCCCCCCCTGATTCCTTGTTTGTGGTGTGGATCTTGGGTTCATATGCTTCTGAGACTGTGAATTTGGGTCTTTGCTTAATTTTGCAGCATCATTTTGATGCTTTCATGTGGTTTCCACAGTTTATTCACTATCAGTGCCATCTCTCTTTGCATCCCACTGGAATGTCTTCGACTATAAGTAAGGGCAGTCTGTAAATGGGCGGCAAGGATCGTGCTCATGATTGGTTATAGATGGGGCCTCTGCTGCACACACCCTGTCTGCCAGCTCCTCTCCATGCATGGCCAGACTTGATGACTCACTTCCCCCTGGCTCTTCCCGTAAAATTCCTCCCAGTTCTGCAGAGCGGAGGCCTCGGAGGAAAAGCGGGAAGAGGGTGAAGACGACCTCCTTGCACTCTCACACAAACTGCCACATCTGTACATCTGTTCCACACACTCCTGTCAAACGATTCTTCTTCCTCATCACACAGTGACCTTCAGACATGCATAGTTTAACTAAGATGTCATGTCATCCGCAGAAAACATTAAGCTAAGCATCCTTCTCAACTGTAGCACACCTGACACACAGAATCAGTGCAGACCCATATGAAGGAACACTGGCTATTCAGTTCCACACCAGACAATATGCTAAATTACAACTCATAAAGTTGTAGGATAAACATATGTGACAGTGAAAACATCTGCATCCACTTCTAATAACCAAAGTATCTTAAGTAAACAAAAGAAAGTGTGCAAGTGGAGAGGAAATAGTGCCAAGATTTTAACCAAATACTGAAAGCTTTAACACTGCTGACAGAGGCAGGTTTCTGGCGAAGGCATGCTAAGAATGTCAACAGATACACGCAAAGAGCCATTACTCTACTTCATAATAAAGAATGTTTTATTCAAAATAGACACTTTTACCAGTGGACTTACTTTGAAATAAGTTTCAAAAACTGAAGAGGCATTTTGGTGGTCACAAAACTCACATGCGGTCTCCCTGTTTGTCCCTTGCCCATTATTTCTGATCAACAATCGAACAATTTTACAGTGTTCTAAAAGCTGAAGGCCAATAGAAGTATAATAACAAGATTACACTGAGCTATCCAGTCTTTCGTCCGAAACCACATTGTGTCTATTTAACCAAATTCCTCATTTCAAGAAAAATTCCAGGGAGGTCTAAATAAAACTACTTTTCTATGTTTTCTCTTTCGTTCTTAAAAAGTAACACACGTCACTTCAGAGGACATTAAAGTGACTTACACTAATTCCTACCCTAACTTTGAACCACGTCTTAGCTAAATTTTAATAATTTACCTTATGGGCAAGGGAGATGGGTCCCCACAATGTGACAGTGTTGACAGATTTTATGTCCCTACTACTAAGGCCATACCGCCTTGTGGATGCCCGATCCCGTCAGATCTCGAAAGCTAAGCGAGGTAGGGCCTGGTTAGTACCTGCATGGGAGACCGTGAGGGAACACCAGGAAGTCTGGGTGAATGCAGTGTGAGAGTGAGTGGTTGGTGGTGGTCGGAGGGGCCGATGGCGCAGATTGGCAGCCTCGCTTCCGTCAGTCTACCCCAGGGCAGCTGTGGCTACATATGTAGCTTACCACCATCGAGTATGGAGTGAATGAATAATGCAATGTAAAGCGTCTTTGAGTGTCCAGAAAAGCGCTATATAAAACCAATGCATTATTATTATAGTTGCGAATGTGTGTCTGTGCAGGAGAGTGTTTCTGGAAAACAGCAC
>OMNN01096781.1:49183-112998 GCA_900302755.1 Chromis chromis
GGCCGATGGCGCAGATTGGCAGCCTCGCTTCCGTCAGTCTACCCCAGGGCAGATGTGGATACATATGTAGCTTACCACCATCGAGTATGGAGTGGATGAATAATGCAATGTAAAGCGTCTTTGAGTGTCCAGAAAAGGCGCTATATAAAACCAATGCATTATTATTATTATTATTACTAAATAACACACGCACACACACACACACACACACACACACACACACAAACACTGAGTCTAGGCATTTAGCCAGGGCTCCAAATATTTAAACTTCAAGAAATTCTTTCCCAAAGAACAAATATCTACAGAGAAGGAATTCAAGTTGGGTTTTAACACTAAACTACTACAACGAGCTGCTCAGTCTTTTGTCCATCAAAGTAGAACACAGTTCAGTAATGCTGATGTATATTTGCACTGAAATACAGGTCAAATGTGAAATGTAGTTCTGTGTAGTGCTGCATCTAACAGTTACTTGGATTATTAGTAAATCTGCAGATGGTTTTCTTGAGCGTTTGGTCTAAACAATAAGAAAGCGGAGAAAAACAAAGACTATAACATCCTAGAATCCCAAAGATATTCAACTATTAAGGTGAAAAAGCAAAAAATCAGCACAATAACGAAACTAGAATCTGAGAATTTTTGGCATTTTGCCTGAGAAATAGGTTCAGAGGATGTACTTCCGTTTAACAGTTCAATTTTATGTTTCATATTGATGGTTTACAGTCACAGTCAGCATCTATCACTTCCTCACTTGTATTTGTCTGAATTACTTCTACTTCCCTTGTTGAATTTTATTACTTTGTGCTGTTACTATGTATGTAAGCATCTTGTTAATCCTTTGCTGTAAATGGTGACGTTGTATTTTATCACTGTATTTGTTTTACTGGGGGAAATAAACTAGAAGAACATACCTGGAAGTTGCCCACCATGATGAGTCCAGCAGCACAGATCCAGCCTGTGGAAAGACTCGCCGTGTTGAGAACACAGTTTTGATGCTTCTCAATGACGTGGGCATAGCGGAGCAGCACAATCACCAAAACTACAGAAAGAGAGAGAAATAAAGAGACACCGAGGGTCAGCTGCATAGATTACATGTTAAAATCACTACACAGTACCAATGGAAGAGGAAAGCGCTTCAAGAAAGGGAGAAAAAGTATCACCTTGCTTATTTTTGGAAGAGTACCATGCACATGTGCCTGGCTTCAATTTAATGCAAACACTGGCTCACCTCACTTAGCCAAGAAACACAAGAACTCATTGGGAGCTTAATGAGAGTTACAGGATGTCAAACTTCTCTGCCTAACAAGTGAAAATATGAGCGGCAGGAAATGGCGGGAAAGTGTGAAAGATACTTTTGTGGGGGTTGATCCAAGTCTTGCATGAGATTAAAAGGTGAAGGGAAACTAAGTACAGTATATGGGACAGATGAGTGCTGATGTGCTAATAGGCTGTGACTGGGTGCATTGTTGGTGCACCGAGCAGCTGACCCCCGCTTGGTTTCTCTTTGTTAGCTCCTCACGGCTGGTGCTTGATGAAGGTTGACTGGGCTTGGTGAAAGCGAGGAATAAGAGGGTGAGGGGCGAAGAGGAGGCTGAGAGAATCGGAGGGGACAAGGAGCCCCTCTCATGTCTCGACCTGAAGCTCGTATATTGTCTCAAAGACTAAACTGTTGTGGTAACTCTGTCACCATCTCAGCGTAAGAGGCGGGCTTTAAGAGGGTCTGTGCTGCCAGAAGAGAATAAAAATGGAAACCAAAGTCACAGAGAGGAAAGACAAACGTAACAATGTAAAGCTTTGTCTCCATTAGTCAGGGTTTGGATATGTTGTGGCCTGTCTGGCTATAAGCCAGCGTCTCAATGACCAGACAGATTTCATAACCTGGCCACAACCTCAGTATGAAACATTAACCATTGTTTATTCTGGAACTGTTTTTGTATTCATAGAAACATTTAGTGCTGCAGTTAGCAGTATTAAACAAACATTTAATTCACATTTTATGTTGTTGAGGATTTTTACAATAACAATGCAGCTGCCTAATGTTGGTGTTTTTTCTTTAAAGATAATTTTTTGGCATATTTTGTTGTTATTGAACAGGAGAGACAGGAAATATGGTTTCTTTCTTTGCCTATCCTCAGCGTCTTTGCCAAGTTTTATTAAATTCTGCCTGGTAGCTTTTGTGTAACCTTGCTGACAGGCAAACTAACTAACAGCACTGAAAGCGTACCTCCACCACGGCTCTCACTCTGGCGGAGGAATTCAGACCGTACTCCACATACAGTATTTATCAAGATTGTTAACAACCTGAAGTATAAATGTAGGGTTAATTATGATCTGAGTCTATTTTGTTTGAGTAAACACAAGCACTGCGTTTTCCACAGAGTTTACCATGTGCTCACTGAAATGATGCTATGAATATAAATGAAAACAGAAAACAATTGTTTAGCACGAACCATGCAGACAAACATTATTACATACAGTTATGAATTGCAACCAATGTAATGGTTACACGGCATCTAGCTGAAGCTAATGTAACAGATACAATGATGTAATGTGAAATATATATTTATTATTTAGATGTTTCCTCATGACTGTGTATCTGTGTTAATGTGAGCTTCCCTCTGTTTCCTAAGTACTAAAATCATCATGGCAAAGTGATTTCAGTTGCAATCATGGAAAAACAAACAGCAGTGTCTGCAGGCTCGGAAACAATCTTGTCATTGTGTTTTTTTTCCAGCTCCTTTTTAAAATGGAGAACATACTGTGTTGCTGAAAGGACAAGAAAGTGAGCTGCAGTTTATTTCATTAGATAGCAGCATCTTGTTCTTCCCCCTACTGCTGTGGATTTTTTTCTGTTTGGACAAAATGACTGTTTCCTCATAACAAATGAGCATGTTTAAACTTGCTGGCATTTAACAGTCGCCATGAAGTGATAAAAGCTAGGCCTGAAGGTTAAAGACAAGAAAGAACATTTACCCATTTTCTCTCTAAAGCAAATCCACATGTATCTTTTGGGCACCCTAATGGTCATTTGTGTAGGCTGTTTTCTGGCATCCTAATTTGAGGATGCATGTCATGCTGAGGTCGAAGGCTGCTCCAGCAGGGTTTCATGTCTGATGAGTAAGCAGCATAGCTGACCTCCGCCTGGCCTAAGAAGGTCAGGACAAGCTGCTGTCTGACAGCTAAACAATAAGAATAATTTTGCATAAACATGCACCACAGCTCCTAACACTGTCCCAGCAACAAAAAAAAGCTACACTTTACAGTTGTTACTCCTTTTTTCTAAAATCAGGAACCCCAGGGGAGGAAGTAGAATGTGTGTACCAACACTGTCTCGTGCACTGTTGCATACATACCACAGTTTCTCTTCCATTGAAGGGAAGCGTGGACATACTGTACTACGTAAAACCACGCTGTCGCAAGTACCGATTTGCTTTTGCTTTCACATCCACAGAGCTGGACAAAAGCTTGTGCACAGGCACACACAAGGGCATATTCCCACAAAAGTCACATCAGCCACACCACACCTCGCAGTAAAACAAACTCCACCGTCCCCACAAGGGGATACGTTACAACCCAAACACCCGGCTGCATTCTCTCCCACAGGAGGCACGCAGAGAAAGAATACACACATTGTCTTTAAAACATTGAGTGTGTACACTGGCAGAAAGGTGGGAACTGGGATGAAAAGGAGAAGAAAAATTATGAGGCAACATACAGTTCACTGAGTCCATGTTATCCCAGTTACGAGTGAAACCCTGAGCCAGCTGTAGCAGGCACCGTCTTACAAGTAGGGCATAAATCAATAGGCTAACAAGCTACGAACAGATTATTTACAATAGTCTGTTGTATAGCTACATACCAAATCAACTTAACCCAATTTTGTAGAGCCATAATAACTTGCCTTACAACTGGTATTAACATCTGCTGTGTACAGAAAAGCCAACTGTAAATTCACCCAGTATGACCTCAAAATTAAAACAACCAAACCACCTGCAGAGATGCTCACATGTGCATTTGAACAGGTGCGAATGCAACTAGACTCAGATTTGAATATGATGCAGTTAATAATTTTGAAACAGTGCAATTATAACACAGTTTATTCAACAAATAGTACTGAGAAGATTTTTCCAGAGTCACAAAATGTCTAACTCAGTTATTAACTTAAAAGCAGATGATCTGTTTCTACCAAAAATGTTCAGTATGAGTCAGGTTATAGTCCACTTTAACCCCAGAACCTACAAACAATCTGCACAGATGTACCTGATGTCTCCAGTAAAATCAGCGTCACCCAAAGCAACATTACCATTTTGGAAACCACATTCATACTTAAAGATGTGACACATAAAGCGTTTTAATCCATCAGCAATTTGCCTTTTAAACAAAATGTGTTTTTGCTTCTTAGTGGCTGTGGATGTTATTAGGCGCCCACTGGTTCCTGGTTTATTTTCTTTCATTGCTTTCTTTTATGATTTTGGTGACAAGCAACAATGACAAAAGTGATATTGCCGTTAACCTGTGAGCTTAGAGTTACTGTCTGTAAGCCAAGCTGTCCCACACCGACAATAAACCTTTATCGTAATGCTGTATTCAACTCTGACAGACTGCTTGCTAAGATTTTTGAGTGTAGACGCTGCTGTCTTGGTGGACTTGTTTTGGGGTAAAATGAAACAGAATCTAATCCAGTTTGCTGAAAATTGTTTACCATTTGCTATGGGTGGAAGCAGTGGAGGTAATTCTAAACCAGACGTAATTATTTCAGTTATATTGCACACATATTGTGTAAGAAGTTCTTTGTAGGTAAACATGGTGCACTGGAAGATTACATCAGAATTACCTCTAAACTGAGTAAGACGTGAACCGCCATCACAGTTGAGCAATGAAGTCAAGAGTGGAGACAGCTTGGCTTTTAGCTTGAAACCTACATTGTTTGGTTGCCACATAAACGAACTCTGAAGTAATGTGTCTGCAGAACAGTGCAGAAAATGCATTGTTTTGCATCTTAGTTAACAGTATGATCAGGTACTTCGTAGGGCTGAATGAGATGCAAAAAATTACATTATTTTGACATTACATTGACATGAGTCATGATTTTAGAGAAAACTGTATTCTTTTCATTCCTTTCCCAGAAAAATGGCAACGTGATTTTGGTGGTGGTCTATACCAAACAAGCATGCTTCCTTACATCTAGAGAGTATGAGGGTAAGCAGGATTAAGGATATTTAACCGCTATTTTACAGATTTTGTTAAATCTAACTGCAAAAAACAGGCCCAGGTAGTACATAATGTCCACTTCAACAATCTATACTATTACAAATAGTAATTTGTTCTTTTACAATGTGTCACCATTTAAATCAGAAAAAAAAAACTATGAATATTTTACATATATTTGCTGTTATTTTCACAGTTTTTACAGTTTTTGAACCTTATAGTATGTATTTATTTATATAAATTTACAGCGTTTTTTAATAGGTTCTATTTTTTTCTGTGTAGGCCATACTACAATTTCAATAATATTTCGATTAATGTTTCAGCCCAAGTGCTTAGCCTTTATTTTCTGTCCACCTACAACACCTATATGTATATGTACACAGAGGTCATGGTTTGCTTACAGTACTGCTCAAACACACTGGACTTTCACCGCTGTCTGAGCAGACTTCACACTTAGATGCAACAGTCTAGTCCCTTCCATATAGCACAGTGTTCTTATGTGTAGTCTATCTCCATATACAAAAATACATATGACACAGAAAGGCTCTCTCATTCCTGCCATAGGCAAAGACCAGAACTGTAATTTGGCTCAACAAACAACTTACAGTGCTGCAAGTTATTTTGGAATCTAGGAGAAATGATCCAGAGTCAGCCAATCAGCCTTAAATAGCTGCTAGAAGCATAGGCACAAACAAGACAAAAAAAAAAACACTCCCCTGCTTTTTACACACACTTACACACAGACACACACAGACACACACACACACACACACACACACACACACATACACACACAGCAAGTCTAAACCACAGCTGGGAAACATTAACTACATCAGGGTAGTCAGAGCCACCAGTGAACACAGGGCAACAGCACGTGTAGACTTACAAAAGACATACAGACCAGCACATGGGAGATCATTCTCTTTTTTATATCACACATTTTTCCTTGTGCCCAGGAAAATACAGACTCTGTGCATGTGGCTTGAACATATGTGCAGAATGCTGCAGTACAAAAACTCTAAAGAAAAATGTGTGCTCATTTCTGCCCGTCTTCCCTCCGAAATGACCACATGCAGGGCTTTCACTGGCTCTTAGGGGTTGTGTGCATACTTGTGTTACTCATGTTGTTGGGTCGTAAATGTGCTTACACGGTCATATTGTGAGGACAAAAAAACAAGTTCTCTATAATATAAATTATTTAGTTTTAGTAGAAGGATTAGGGTAAGGTTAGGGTAAGGCAAGTAGTAGTTATAGTCAGAGTAGGTGTCCAGGCAATTAATGTAAGTCAGTGTAATGTCCACTGAAGTGATGGATGTGTGTGTCTTACCCATGAATGAGCCTGTGCTGCAGATAAGGCTGAAGAAGCAGCTCTCAGGGGGGAGAGTCCCACATTTGCTGCAAGAAAGAGTAAACAGACATGAATCAGAGAAACACTGTGAGTCAACTTGTGCACACTACACAGCAACTTCTTCACACTGAAATACAGCGTGCTGTCACAGATGAATTTCTGCTCGTGAAATACATGCTCCAACTACCATGATTCCCAGCATCCCGTCGTCATGTCTTTGACTTTTCACCTACTACATACTGCCTCTGTTCTAGGAATGGGAAACGTCTGTAGGAGGGGAAGCCAGGAGACAGTCAACACTGGCTGTCTGTGCCCGAGCTCCTGCTGCCTACAAAGCCAAAGCCTTCTCAGCTGACTGCAGTCACACACACATTCTTCAGAACATGGATGGAAATGTAAAAATCTTCAGACTAATACTTGCACTGGTGATTTTAGGCAAGTCTTTGATTTAATCCACAATACAACAGCAGTACATTTAACATAGATTAAAAATGTGAATCTCGTCCACCTCCATCACTACAACTGATTATGCAGCAGCAGCACTACCAGGACCGCATTATTAAAGCGCTATTAAAGATTACTTTTTACAACACTTAGACAGTTTCTCTGTTAATCTATAGCTGCACATATCGTTTGAAGAGTCTTTCCGGATTCATTATTATGTAATCTGTATTTAGATAAAAAACATAAGCAGTGATTTATTTGCTTTCCTCCACATGTTTTATGCAAATGCAGTATTTATGTTCTACAACTGGCCTTTGATGTTGAAGGCTCAGTAGGCCACGAGGCTAAACAAAGGAGCAGGAGTGTCTTGATTTCCTCCCAACTGTAAGCCGACTCCTCTGCATGTGTGTTTACATGGTTAAGTGTAGACCCATGTTTTGCCTCTGAACTGCCACGGTGGCAGGCAGGATATTTCAGCCACAAGTTATTTTCAGAAGGCACACACACAGACACACTCAGGAGAACTGTCTCCTCCAAGCTCACTCGCTTTTTATCAACAATGTGCCGACAGGGGTCATGGGAAACAATGGGACAGTGTTCCTGTTTTTAAATCAGCAGAGAAACAAAGAGACAGAAAAGAGACAGAGGAGAGGTAGAGTTGTGGTGGTTCAGGGTGGGAATCTCACTGACCTGATCAGAGGTACATTGTCTAGCGTGCAGCACAAGGATGGCCCGCTTTGCAAATACAGCTCCTCTTCACACGACTGGTTGTACAACCTGGAATACCAAACGTACATCAAACATGGGCACACACACAAACAGTGCAAAGGTAAAACTTAAAAAATAAATAAACATATGGTGCACAAGAAAAGCCAAAACAAAGGCATATTTCTGATTATTTTTGTAAGTTCTTAGATTGTCTAGTATAAATATTTCATGTGTGGTATAATAAATGTATTCAGTCTTTAGATCACATTACAGTAACAGTACTGTTTTTGTTTGAGAGCCATTTTGTGGGAACACAACCAGGCTTTCTTTTGTTGTTTTAGGGGTGGTGAGTCAAAGTGTCAGAAAACCACTGTGTCATCAAATAGTAGCTCTGCTGGTAGAGATTAACCTCAACGTCTCTGAAAAACAAACCCAACATCCAGAAGACGGGTCAGTTACTCAACAACAGCACATTAACTCGGAATAGCGAGAATAATAACAACAAATGTTATTGTTCTCAAAGCTGAGCATATTTTTTGCAGTTTATTCTTTTGGTTTGTGTGACTTTTGCTGAGTCTCTCCGATGTTTGATAGATGACTGAAAAAGGAAATAATTCCAATACTTAATGTAGCAAAAGAGGTAACTGGAATCAGTAGAGAAAAACATTCATAGATCAAGGTAGGAAGATCAAGGCTGACTGGAAGGGATGAGCGCATAGAGATCAACACAGGTATGATGAAGCAAAACACAGGACAGATTAAGCAACATACCAATTATCCACGGGGCAGACATGCTTGTTGTAGAGGGCCATGGCATACCTAAAAGACAAATAATATGATAAGCCAGAATGAAAGCCAACAGTTCTGGTATATTGTAATTGTATTATTACACTGTTATCTTACATAATGACTCAATTCAGAATAAAAACTGTTAAAATCACAAAAATCCAAGCAACAAGCAGTGAGAAATTCACTGTCAAAACCCTCACCAACATAATATCTGCAAATTACTGAGACCCCAGAGCTGTCACACACAGAGAGAGATCGAGATAGCAAGTAAGCATAATATGTGTGGGCGTACATCCTGAACAGAGGAAAACAAAGCAAGTCTCATTTGTTTCAAGCCTAAAACCAATAAGCAAAAAGTCTACATAGGATCATTTTAATTATCATATATCTGTAGTGCAGTTAGGTGCTCATGTACAGTGATGGTTGTGAATTACCTTTAAACACTTGGGTGTTTTATGTTACGTGTTTTATGCTACTTCAAGTCCCCTACGTCAGTTTTTTTTCATTTTTCTGAGTGTGAACAGTGACCTCTAAAAACACTAAAATCCTGCCAGTGTGACCTGCCACAGAGATGCACCCATTCAACCTGTGGGACCGGGTGACCTGATATCTGAACATTTCTTATCATTCTATCCGGAACCCAGAGGGTCAAAGAGAGAAAAGACTGGTTTGTGTCGGTCAAACTGGTTTGGCTATACTGAAATCCATCTGTAGTGTTGATTTGGTCGGGTCACTGACCAGCCACATCCACGGAGAGGTCAATGACCAGAGGGTGAAAAGATAGAAACTCTTTTCACCCTCAAGACCCATATTATACTTAATGCTTATTTCATATTCGACATGCTATCGATTGCTAGACATGTTTTTCAGTGTCCACAACTGAATTAAACATTTCACAGTGAACAAAAATGGAAACTTTAGGTGTGTAATTCAAGACCAGAAAAAACAAACATAGACCGATTAATTGACCAGGCAACAATGTCACCATTACATTAATCAGTAAGCAATTCAAATGTTAGTATTCAACTCTAAAATGTTTCTTTTTGGATGGGCAAAACAAAAGCACAAAGTTTCTGTTTGAAAGAACAACATAATGTGTCTTAATGAGGCGTTGGGCCACACATGCAACCGCTCCCATCTGGATAAAAATGTTGTCTCATCATAGGAAAAAGGTAATCACTCACAACAACTTTGTATTGATCTGCAGTGACTCTTCTCTCTAAAGGAACATGTGGACCCAAACCATGGCAGCAAAAACAGCCACCAGATCCCTTCCCTGTAGGAGTCAAGGGTTCAGATCTTTCCTTTAATTTGTCACCCGTCTTTCTATTATTGTCAGTCTTTTTTTCTAAATATGGAGATAAGTATCGGCCTCAACGATCCAGTTTTGCTCAGGCTATAAATAAAACCTATCACGAGAACGTCTTCAATTAGGCGACAATGATCACAAGTTTTATTAGCCTGAAGATGTGACCGTGGTTATTTGCTGCCTAGAAGTACTTGAAAACAAACATCTTTTAATTAACCAAATTATGTTTTACGAACAGACCTTTTTGAGAAACTCAATGATACTGAGGTGCTCTAAAGGGGCAGATTTGTTTCTAGCAGTGAGTGAGTTGTTTTGGGCCGATTAAGCACCAATGAACGGCTCACTTTTAGATATTGGTGTCTTGGAGCCTTAGTGTGAGGCCCTTAACTATTTCCCCACCAGCGACATTTGCAGCTCAACTGTGTCTACCTTGTCCACACATGCACAAGTCTGATAGAACAGCGTATGTAAATGAGACAAGCATGCAGACGTCTGCTTATTTGACGGATGGCTGCACTGCTTAATATGAAGAGCAGAGGAAAAAATGCTAGTAGGACAGTCGGGATTCTGAAGTGTTCATGCTAAACCATGTTTTTCAATTTCAACTATCGTCAACATGAACAAATATACATGACAATTTTAGTCAGATTTCTAGGTGGACATCTCAAGATGAAAAACAAACATGCAGGAAGGAAATGCCATTATTAGATTATACCCTTGTTATTGACACACAATAATAAAAACAATATTTCCAAATGCCAGAATAAGACGGGAAGACAGACAGTCAGAGTCAGACAGAGAGACTATTTGTCCTGATTTGTGAAATCAGTCGTAGTTCAGGAAGAGGTTAAGCACCAATTAGGAACGTTTTCCAGGGTTGATAGTATCCTACTCACAAACCAATCTTTAAATGACAGCGATAAATCACAAACACGCACACACCTGACACCCAGAAGTCACTAACAAGCACATCACACATGTGAACACATGTATTAGCAATTCATGGCCATATTTAATGGAAGCAAGTGATTTAAGATTCTGAAATGTTTTCTACTGTCTGCCACAATGTCCTGTGTTTTAACTGTATTGGACACTCAGAGAGCTTTAACACTCCTACGTGCAAAACATGTTAACAATTATTTGATTATTGATAGATGAGGCTACTTACTATCAGTTACGAGAATTATTTAAATTCTAATCATGTCTATGACCTCTCCATTTAATTCTGATACATTTAAAGTCAATCCAAGAGTACAGTTGCTGTTGGGAATATGGAGCATCTATTTATGGTTCATTTAGCTTATTCTCACAAATCTGAAGTTACTTTTGGGGCTAGCTTTCTAACACTATATATGATCGGCA
The DNA here is from genome assembly GCA_900302755.1 of Chromis chromis. NCBI lineage: Eukaryota > Metazoa > Chordata > Actinopteri > Pomacentridae > Chromis > Chromis chromis. The sequence continues at coordinate 60,349 of OMNN01096781.1, forward strand.
AAATGCACAGTTGGTATTAACTGTCTGCTGTAGAGGCTGTCAACACTTGGTTAGCTGCTTATTGGTAAGCATTAAGCAAATGAACCACCATGTGTGTAAAGAGTGCATCTCTAGCATAACACAGTGAGGAAACCCTCTAGTACAACTGGAATATGGCTGTCAGGTAAAACACTTCCAAAGCTCCAGCTCTGAGCCCTTTAACCACAGTACACAGCAGCACGAAAACAAAACAAACTTGCAAAAAATTTAGGAGAACACTAAGAAGTCTCATTGGAAAACATCGAAAAATTAACTATAGCCAGATGAAGTTTTATGTTTTTAGTTTTCCATAACTTCTTGTATATATTTGGTCATCGTCCAAAGACAAAATAGCACCAGTGCAGCTCTGGGACATTTCTAAATAAAGACGACTCTTTCAGCTGTATGTGAAACTAAACCAGTGTATTCTGTGCTCAGAGGAGGTCGAGTAATAATAGGTTTGTTTATATAATTAGCCCTCTATCAAAGCTCAGCAGCAGTTGTAAACTGTAATTGCATGCCTGTGAGCAATATATACGTGGAACAAACCATGTTTTTTTATTTAGGACTGAACAAGAAACATTTAGGAAAGACTTCCGTGGAAAAATCAAGTTTGTACAGAGAAAATTCCCAAAAGCTGTGCAAAAATAACCTCAGGAAAGGGTGTGATGCATAAATCATGGATGAATTGGTGGAGTATAGGCTAAACTCCAGTTGTTTCTCTGAATAGCTCCTGAAGCACATAAAATGTTTTTGGAAAAACTATTTCAAATCTAAATGGCAAGAAGAGCTGCTTTTAGGTAACATGGAGCCACACTGCTGTTTCTAAGACATTACTTAACTCATAAAAGGTCAGCAATAGAATCGAAGCCAAGACTCTTGGGTGGGCACAAGCCTGGCTACAGAGCTTTCACATACTGGGCATGGCCACCAGATGCAGAGTGAAAATTCTGCGTACGCTCTCTACTACACTCTTCCACTATTTACCTTACTCCCACCCAGTCATCCACACTGAAAAAAAGAAGTTATGCAACATGTCACATCCTTTGACGTTCCACTAGTCGGGAAAAAGACCCTTGACTGCTCTTAGAAACAAGGCGCCCTTGTCAAGGTAACGGGAAGGAAACAGGTTTCAAGGGTATGCCAGTCAGCAGCGTTTGGCTATTTTAACTCAGCTCAGCTTTCAACCTCAGAAATAAATGTGAAAACTAGGAAAAAAACAGCAATGCTAGGGCTAATTTTAATGTTCTCCAACTTAGTGTAGATTTATAGCTGTACACCTGGATACACACTCCTGACTGGACCATGAAGCAGCCATGATCACAAACACTAACTGGTATACACTGAGATTTGGCACCTGATTAGACTGCTTAGTCCCCACACACCTTATCACACTGATGTAGCACATAGCCTAGATACATAACTATGACAATTTGGAATTGGGCCATCTGTCTCTCTCCCCTTGGGGTTTACATTCCTCCTCCCAAAGTAATCACAGAACAGAGAGAAGAGCTGTCAGCCCAAGTATAACCAGGAGGTGTTCATTCTTTTCTCTCTGCTACATCTGCTCAGATACTGTACTGCAGATAATTACACTACACTGCAAACCTGCGTGTCTCGCTTTTAAGAGAGGGGTGAAAATCCCAGATCCTTCCTGGAGAGAGTTAATCCACATGTAATTGCCATGGCTGCCAGGAATTTAGGATAAATATGCCGTGTTGCTCTCCTGAAGGCAGGAGAGGCTGAGGTGTCAAAAGGTTTTTGTTTCAATGCAAACAGCTGATTTGGTAGAATATTGCCTGGATATCACCACGTGTATTGTATGAGACAAATAATTTAAAAACTCTCATTTTTATTACGACAATATTTAGTTTTTTTATGTGGCATATACTGTGATATTTAATAAGAAAGAAAAAAAATAGATATAGATGCCAAACAAATCCTGTCAAGGATTTATACTGAATTCTTCTTTTTCAATGCTATCAAAACAAATATAAGAATCTAAAAATGAAATGTGATTGATAAGTGGCTATGCAGGCAGAATAAATGTGGGGAAATATGTTTTTCATAGATCTATTAAGCAATGAAATGGCTTACAGAGAGTTCCACTGTAGGTCAACTTTCATTATTGTACGAACCATTCCGCGTTACGTGCGTTACAGTTTCGGACACACATTTTGATGATAAATATGACGATAACTTTTTATTGCTTGGAGTTTCCATTTTGTTTAAACATTGTTTGTGGTCCTGTGTCAGTACTCTTTTATGGAAAATAAGAAGTATTTCCCTCCCTTTGCCAACTTTTTTGCTACAGCCTGATTTTCAGCGTTACGTGCGTTACATTCAGAGAAGTCAGTCATTGATACCAAGAAAACTGCAAGAAGCCATTCTTGCTGAGACCAATTTCAGTTCTGAAACCATGTTGTTTTTGAGTAAGGAAGAATATTTCCTGTAGGGCTGCAACTAATGATTATTTTAATAACCGATTAATCGGTCGATTATTTTTTTCGATTAATTAATGAATCGGATGTCTAGATGTCTAAGTTAAAAAAAAATAAAAATAATGTATCCCATGGACAGAATTCAAAATTTTATTTTTCTGACCCAGGACCACTTTGGCTGGAATGGGCCTGTACATAGATACAAGGTGATATTAATGTGAGGAATATATTATTTCTGTTGTATATAGACACACACACATACATATATATGCCTGGTAGCATTTAAAATAAGCAGTGTGGATGACCAATTAACGGTCTGAATGTCAGAATCTGCTAACAATGCAGAAATTTTGTCTCCATGGAAAATAATTTTTCTTCCTTTTTCTTCCATTGTACTAGCATAGAGTCTTTTGCACCACAAAACTCTATTGTGCTTCAACATTATAACCTATGTATTATCCTTGACATATACTAAACCTGAGGCTCAATAGTTACTGTCATGGCAACTGTCTCAGCTGATACTAGGCTGCCTATGGGTTGGAGGTTTTACAGTTAAATAGAATAAATTACATTAGATTTACATTTTGTTGCTGTCATTTATTCTTGTACTTACACAACCCATATCCCAGTGATGGTCAGGACCGGGAGGCTGACAGGCAGTATCATCCAGAGAGACATCTTCCAGCACCTTGAACAGCCCCTTTCTTCTTTTTCCTCTTCGGCCAGCCGAGCGATATCTGCTCAAGTAACATTTAACTGAGTGTCACTGACATCTGCATTACCGCCGACTGATTCATGTTTCCTGCAGGTGGAGGATGGTCGATGGGGTGCTGGCAGGACAGATGTGTCCTTTTAGCCTGTGAATGACACGAGAAGGGCAGTGAGTTAGGTCAGGATCACTCATGTACTAATCAAACAGTGTGACACCACACTGTCCATACTGCTCATTGCATTAATAATGTATCATACAGTATATACCGATGCAATTACCACATACATTACTTATGCATCCTGAATATTCATATGTCTTGGGTATTTACATGCTCATATGGTACATATCTTAGCACATATACCTTTTTCCACTGAGACATTTTACATTGCACTTCACTTTTACTGCTTTTTGCACTTCTGATCAGATGCTAAACTGCATTGACAATAAAGCTTAATTTAATCTAATTATAAGCATCATTACTAGTTGAAGTCATCAAAGCATGTGTAGCCAGGGATGTGATGCTCACTGCAATTTAATGTGTAGTAAACAGAAGAGGTCCATAACTGTATTTCAGTCCAGTTGCTTTTATATTTTCTGTTTTTCTTGAGTTTGCCAACAACCACTTGCTTCATGATGTTGTATGATGTAGTACTTTGCTTATAACGTTAGTTCATTGTAATTTTACGGAGGAAAATCACAGCTTTAACACTTTGCTTTGCTAACCAGTTAATTTACCACTAATGACGGGGTTTTTTCTCACCTTCTAGCTAGCAGCAACGACGAACATCAAAAGATACTGCGTTAACGACTCACCTTCTGTTAGCTGGCAGGTTTTTGCAGTTTTTTCTCTGGAAACTTTGCCGACGTGTCTTCCACAAGTCAGATGCGGGGGGGGTGGGGTAAAAACTACCACGGTCCAGCCTCACTTTTTATATCCTATTTTAGTGTGTTTTCCCGAGCGGCTGCGGTCCCGGTTAGCCGTCCTCGCTGTGAGCTGAGTGGGGGGAGGCTCGTTTCTCTCAGCGGTCTGTCTCGATGCACCGCCGCCACGAGACACTCCACAGTATCCAGCTGTTTGACTCCGCCCACCGGGGGCGGAGCTACAGGAAGGTTCCTCTACTGTACTTACTACTATTTTACTTACTATTACACTTTACTACTATTAGAATATATAAGAAAATACAATACATGTTACAAACGTGGCGCAGCTTTACATATTGAACATTTTAAACGTTTCTTCTTCTGTTACTACGAGACCATGACACGAGTGTAGCTGTTTCCTAGCAACGCCACTGAACAATGTAAACGGTACAACACTTGGAAACCTGAGCTTTCTGGAAGACAACTTTTACACTAAAACAATTATTTTTGTGCCTTACTTAAGCTCAAAATGACACGTCTTCTTCTCTCTTTTTAAAGTCACATTGCTCAGTCACTAAACAAGTGCTTTTGCAGTGTATAGAGAATATAAAAAAGGAAAACTGCCCTAGTGTGTGTGCGTGTGTGTGTGAGACAGTGAAATAGACACTGGAGAGTTAATGTCAGTCCGTCAAACAAAACTTGTTTCTGCTGCCCTCTGGAGCTTCAAATCATCACTTTACCTGTATCCCCTAATGAGAAAAATATACCTGCTGTAGAGTCGGCTGCACTTTCAGGAAAGTTAAGTTTAAAGTGCACAAGTAATAGTTTGACAGGTTTTTCCACCCAAAATACTACCTTATGTCCAAGTAGGCCTATTTATAGCTTTAAATCTTTAAGACCTGAGCCTCAAAATGTCCACCTGGTCTTTTTTTCTTATTTTGATTACAAAAAGGTAACAAAATGTTCTGTGAGAGCTTGTGCCCATTTTTTCAGAAGAAACTTTGCGATTTACTGCCTATTATAAGAGTTAAGGTAATTTTACGGTAATTTCATCCAGCGGATTCCTGGGGGGGGCACGAATTAAATTATCGTAATGACCGTAATGGCAATGTCGTTGCCCTTTACAGCCAATATAGTGTAATTACGGTAATTTTACGGTAATTTCATCCAGCAGATTCCTGGGGGGGCACTAATGAAATTATGATTTTTTTTTTTTACAATATCAACAAGAACTGAAAATGTAGAAGAAAAGCAGAATTTATGGCAGAGCTGTTGTAGTGGATCATATAAGATTTTACAGGCGAATTGAATACAGTGGTCACTGAGTGTAAACCTAATGGTAATCATCATCATGGTATGGTAGTCACTGATTAAATATACCAGTGTAAACAGCAGCTGCTCCTTTAAGAATAATGTTGAGCCACTTTCTAGCTGTCCTGTGTATTCATATTTGAAATTTAAAATGAATCACTGACAGTGGTGGAGTTTTAGAAATTGAGATTTTATTTTTACAGACAGCATCTATAATATATCAATTTAATTTATATATAAAATGCTTGAACATAACATAGAAAGGGCTAGAAAATACTAAGAAACATAACATTATAATCATGTAATTTCATATTTTTCCTGCTGACAAACGAAACATATCTTAATTTCCCCAAAAGCAACAATCAGTGATCAAAACAATCTTGCAATAGTTCACATATAACGAAAAACAATTTGTGGGAAAAGGTGAAATAAATCAGAATTCATCCAAGTGTTTCAGATTTCACAGAGAATATTGTCTGAAGCAATTTACTGTGCTATGGCACCTCTCCTACAGTCTTATACTGGTACCAAAGCCCCACACACTGAATGCAGGGTAGAGGGGCTCTGTGAATGTCGTCTGGACTCTGTGCAGAAGTCGCATGTTTTCAGATACACTGTAAAATGCAAGTATCCCTGCTGCATGATCCAGGTAGACGCCGATACGAGAAGATGTGGGAGCTGGGATGTCTTTGCTCTTGTTGTTGTGCACGAAGGAGAACTTGGAGTCAGAGCAGTACAGACTCCAGGACCTGTCGTTCCAGCCAAGGCTGCAGTCGTTGCCGTTTCCTTTACGGCGGATTCCCCTGTAGGTGACGGCCACGTCTATCTCTGTTCCCTTCCAGTCCACCTCCCAGTAACAGCGAGTCCCAGTCACACTGTCCCGGCACAACACCTGGAGGGGAATGAAGAGTCAAAGATGATAGTTAGCATAAATTCTCTTCAGAAACTAAAAGCATTTTTAATGTAAGACTGAAAGACTCATAATAAAGGCTTGGTTTGGATAGCAGTTTTCAATCAGTAGCAACAAAAGACACGTGAAAAACACAAGAAAGAGGAAAAAACACAATAAAGTGAGTAAAACATTATGCCAATATAATCATTTGATCATGCTGGTTCAATATCATTCACAACAGATCAGTTTCCTTCCACCTCTTTAAATGCAATCAGCAAACACTAAATTCTCACCTGCTGCCAGTGGTCAAATCGATCTGGGTGGTCCGGATAGTTCTTAGGATCATTCTTCATTGTAGCAGTTCTGTTGCCCTCAGAGAGGTGAAGGTTGGGGTGGACACTGTTCACTTCCAGAATCAACTGGCAAGCGTCTGAACAGAGCAGAAAAATCCAAGATATTAGTCATATTTTTATTATTTGTCATCTAATTTAATGTTGCCATATGTTTTGGCATCTGTTGTTAGATTAAGTGTTTCTTAAACTCTGTGGTGTTTTGTTAAATCATTTTCTCACAGCATTACATTATCATTGTGTTATCATCACTTCTTTTCTTTTTCTTTACCATCTTCCACATGCATAAATCATCTAAACTAAATACTTTACAGCTTCAGTGACTCCCATAAATCAGCTTGCTTAAATTCTTTCCGCATGTAAGTAAAAGCAGGAACACCTGTGTTTGCTTAAGGAAAACTGAACAGTAAGTTTGCTTTATTACATTTCACCAAACCGGTTCTGCAAGCAGCATACCTTCCACGCTAGTTTCAGTCATTTCACCACATAGTGTAGTCATTCCAGTGTGGCACTGAGACCATGACTAGTACTTTTCAAGCCTTGATATTATAAATTTCCTTGCTGGAATATGAGTGAGGCTTGCTTCCATGTAGCCCTGGAAGGCTGCTACTAAAAGTTCCACAGGCTTTTCTGTAAAAAATGAACCCAGTAACTCACATTTCAGGAAATCTTCTCTTGTCTTCGGTTCTTCTCTTCTATCTGTCCTTGGTTCTTCCATCAAGCTTGATTCCCTCCTTGTCTTTGTCTCAGCTTCTTGAATGATGTACACGTCCTTCACTGTGAAGACAGATAAAAACACTCACATACAGCAGCAGCTTAAGCAACAACAGACTAAAAACAACCATTATCTGAAAGCTGCAGATGCCCCTCAGGGATGTAAAGAAAGACAGATCTGTCTACCTGCTCCTGAGATTTTGCTCAGTTCTGTCTTGCTGACTTCTTCGATTTGTAATCTCATCGCCGCAACGGCTCTCTTGGTGGAATCAAAGGAGTAATTTGGAGCAACGCTGATGTTGTTGAGGTCTTCGTATCCTGAGGGTCCTGACAGAGACTGCCAGCTCTGGTAAAAACAAGAAGATAGAGGTGAGAGACGTGCAGCCAATAGCCCACATATTGAGTGATGCTACACTTTTCTCCGAAGACTTTTGCAGCAGGATCTCAGTACAAAGCAACCTCACCTGTAGGAAGTGTATATGATCATCTGTGTGTGAGAGCTTGTCCAGGTCATTGTGTCTCTTCTTCAGCAGGGTGATCTCCTCTTCCAGGCGGTCCAGCAGTATCTCCCCCCGGGTCACGGTGCTCTTTTCATGGGAAAGGACCATCTCCTTGACTTCATTGTACTTCCTCTCAATGGAACGAAGAAGCTCAGTGAAGATCCGTTCGTTCTCATCCAGGACCATCTGAGCCGAGTGCTGAAGAGATGCATAAGAAAGAGGGGAGGAGAGGTTGGTAAAATAAAATAAACCAGTCTTGTTTGTAGCACCATGCTATGTGTAGATTACTGTGAATTCACTTACTTTAACTGCATCAACAGCTTGTCGCAGATCCTGCCACTTCTTAATTCTCTGGTCAATCCTGTGTTGAGATTTGTGCAGTGTGACACCAAGTTGTTTCTACAGAAGGAAAGTACATTAAAGTTGCCATTGTTAGTGGCTCACACTGCAGAAAAGTGTTCCAAGTATAGACTCGCAGATTGTTTTCACCACTCACTTGTTTCTCAGTCCTCTCAGTTCCAGCCGGGACGATGTCGTGGTGCTTGTGTTCGTCCATCATGCACAAAACGCACACTGACGTCTCATCAGTGCGACAAAAAGCCTCCAGCAGCTTGTCGTGCTGCGCGCAGATCTTCTCTCTCATCTGACCCGTGGCGTTGACCAGCTTGTGTTTCATCAGAGCTGGGTACTCATAGTGAGACTGGAGGTGAGTCTCGCAGTAAGACGCCAGGCACACCAAGCAGGACTTCTCGGCCTTCTGCTTCCTGGTTGTGCAGAAGTCACACAGGGGGTCCCCATGTTTAGCCTGGACCCTCGGTTGGCTACGACTGTTGGACCGACGGGATTTATCCATGCTGCTGTATCTGTCTAAATCCAGAGTGCTGGGGTGGGACATCTTCTTACCAGGAGGTTACAAAAAATATACAGCAGATATGATAGCAAAATTTAAATCCTCAGGTGATGCACCTCAGTAGTTCAGAACTTCTTAAGAAAACAGCTTAAAAGACTTAACTAAATGTATACAGGTATCAGCAGAGAAAGAGCTCCTGAAGTTTACAGCTCCAGTGAAACTGTGTGACTGACGCTGTGTGTGACAGAATGTTTGCTATGTGGTCTGCTCTCATTGTAAAACCAGTATTCCTGGTTGGGCGTTTAATAATCTGAGAATGGGTGTTAGAGCCTGAAACAAAGAGAGTTGAGACAAAGGAGAGGAAAAGATGAAACTGACAGCATAAAGGAGTGCATAAAGACGAACTGTACTTTATAATTAGTGTCATTATTTATGTAGACAGACTATAAAGGAATGATCTTCACTTTGTTGTGTTTGTTTCATGATCACATTTGTGTTATTTCTGTCTTCTTTAGACCTGTACATTGTATGCTGACCACTCTACCATTGACAAACACTGGTAATAGGAAAACAGCATCATCTTGTGGGACTAATTCATTACTGCATAAAGTACAGTAAATACCCCTCTGCATAGCTTATATACTAAAGGTACTGTATACACATCGATTTGTCTACACATAAATACTTAACAGAAATAGAAATGGGCCTCTTTTGCACAATCTACAAATGTATAATTACATACTGTATGTCCCTATTTTGTACAATTGGCTGTGTTCTGCTATCCTGTCCATTTACTGCACACAGTCACACAACCTGCATTTTGCATTGTTCCTGGTATAATTACAATTTGTCTGTTTACATGTCACACCGTGGCTCTATAGACGCATAATTTCGTCCCACTGTGTATAGAGTATGGCTGAGATAACGAAACGAAAAGAACTGCACGAGTACACTTGACTTGATATACAAGAGCTGCACCAGCTAGAATCACCTGCCAATTGATGATGATGAGCTCTCCCCAAAACTGTAATGGAAAAACCTACAAATTATATTTCTAGATTCATAATATTTGAAAATTGTCGCAAAAATAACTAGCTCAGTGTTACATAAAAAAAATACTTTAGGTGATGTCATGCAAGGAGCAAAAATATACAAACATTTAACAAAAAAGTGTCAGACATAATGAATGCAGATTAGCTGAACACCTGATGTTAAATTCTGGAAAGATGTGTTAAAAAAACATTCTCCTCCAGCATTTATCACATTGGACAAGGGCCTTTGGGTCTGTTTTGGCAGCTTCCAGTGAGAGTGACAGACAATTTATGTTTATTTTCCTTCAATCAATCTGTATTCAGTTTGTTCGAGTGATGTTTCCTGTTAGAAATGTCAGAATTAATCACCTAGAAACTGGTGATTATTTGCAGCCTTCCGTAGTTTGATTCTCCCACTCTGCGCAATATGGTGCAAATAGTTACATGTTTTCTACCAACACATGATAGATCCAGTCAATGCTTTAGACACTGCTTTGTTTAAATGTATTGGTTCTACACAGCCATCTTAATAGATTTATTGTTTGAAGTTATCACAAGTCTCTGCTTGTGGAATCACTGTCTTTGGTCTACTGTGCTGCCTGATAAACTGTAGAGATTTGGCCCGGCTGTTCGAATTTATAGTTGTTCACAGTGATGTTAGGCCACTATATGGATTATATAAGGCCCTGCCACTGTGTCATTGCTCATTTGCACAGTCACAGACTGCCTCACTTTGTATCAAGCAAATGTTTTCACCGGACAAGTCAGCAGATAAACCATGCAAATAAAGTCCTTTAGGAAATACTTGGCAGTGATAGTAGCAGCCAGTGATAGAAGAAATACTCAGAACATCACTGTTTGAAAGTCCTGCATTTAGGTTTTCATTAAAAATGCAGAAGTGTCATCAGAAATCTATAGAGCAGTCAACATACACCGATCAGGCATAGCATTATGACCACCTGCCTAATATTGTGTTGGTCCCTCTTATGTGGTCCAAAATGCTCTGAACCATTGGGCATGGACAAGAGGACTTCTCAGGGTGTCCTATGGGGTCTGGCACCAGGACGTTGGCAGTGGATTCTTTGGGTTCTCTGGGTTGTACAGTGGGGCCTCTGTCAATCAAACTTGTTCCACTGCATCCTGTTGATCCTTGATCAGAATGGGGTCTAGGAAGTTTGGAGGTCAAATCAACATCTTGGGCCATTTTCATGTTCCTCAAGATGTTCCTGATTGTTGGATGTTTTTGCCATGTGGTGGGGTTCATTTTCCTCCAGTGACATTTGGGATTGCCATTTGCATGAGGGAGTGTGCTTGTTCTGGGACAATGTTTATTTGGGTGTCTAAGTCTCATCAACATGGATGTTAAAATCCAAGGTTTTCCAGCAAAACCACATAGATCACAATATGATCAATGTTATTCACTTCACCTGTCAGTGGTCATAATGTTGTGGCTGATCGGTGTGTACATAATGAGCATTTTTATATTTATGCATTATTGTATAGTGCAGCATCATATATTATGCGTATCATGTTTTGGGTGAAAAGGTTAATCTGCAAAGTACATGTAGTTGTCATATAAATGTAGTGTAGTCAAAGGAAAAGCCTGAAAGTTTGATGGTGTAGAAATATAAAGTAGCACAAATATGCACTCAAGGAAAACCCCAGCACCTCATAACTCTACTTTGTTACAATACTGCAGATTTACTTCTCTACCACTGTTTTGGTCAGCAGTGGAAAGGAACTAAGTATATTTACTCAAGTACTGTATTTTAGTACAGTTTTGAAGTGAGTGTACTTTACTTGCAGATTTCCACTTTATACTACTTTATATTTCTACTCCATTACATTTCAGAGGTAAATGTGGTACTTTCTACTCACATTTTTTTTGACAACTTTAGTTACTTTAAAAAATAATATTTTATACATTTGATAATACAACAAGCCTTTAAGATACAACACACTATTTAAATTGGTGGTTTCCAAGCTTTTTGACTTCTAACAGAAGCAGTGGGAAGGCTGGCTCATATTTCAGATCTCTATGAGCTGTTAACAGCTCCACCAAATAATGATTTATTCCCCTCTAAACTTCACACATGGTTTCATTTCCATAAAGATTCAAATTATCCAATATCTCTGCAATAATAAAAGAGAGAAAAAGTCCAACGCTGAAACACATTTGTGTATCAGAACTTTTTCTTCTTATTATTTGTTCTCCCATTAATTATCTCACTACACCTCAGATTTATCTGGTGTCCTTGTAAATACAACTATATATAAACTAGTTACAACAGTAGTGCTTCAGTTTTATTACTCTAATAATGTCCGAAATGTTATCCGTCGGAATGATCAAACCAGTAAGTCTGTTGAACTTAAACACAAATGTTATCCTGCTGCCTTAAAAATATGAGTTATCTGTTCAACATCATCTTATTGGTTGTAAAAGCTAAAACTAGCTCTGTTACCTGAACAGGTTCAGTCATCTTAAGATTAAGTTAAATCAACTGTGAATTCTCTTGGGCAATCTTTACATTCCTTTTACATTTTCTCACTTTAAGGAGTCAGTTTTTTATTTGACACAAGAACCACCGGTTACATAAACAACATGTGAGGCTGCTCCCACTGTCTTTTTTTAAATTACTGTACAGGGCAGGGGCTGAATCCAACGTCATGGTTTGCATTATTTTCATTATTATGCAAAGACACAAACAGGATTTAATACACCTTAAATGACACACAGCAAGTTTTGTTTTCAAACAATGCATGGTAGGAAGTCTGCCAGCATTCTAGTTTTCATGCTTTGAAAACTTGATTTAATGAGTTGATTTTTAGTTAAATTCAGAAAACTTGTGTATTTCCATTCCAAGTTTACAACCAGTTCTGCTCCCAGTAGACTGCACATAGAAAATCTGTTATATTTCACTCTGGTGCAACATCAATGAATTCAAACCTGTGTGTTATGTTATATGTTGTACATTTAAATACTCTGTACAATATCATTTTTTCACGTATACAAGAATGTGTGAAATGTCAATATTTTTAATAATTGCATTATTTTTCATGAACAATCTGTATAATATCAATGTTTTACATACATATAAAACAACCCTGTGCAGTATAGTTTTTCTCACATGAATCTATGCAATATCTAAATGTCTACATTTAAAAGAATCTGTGCAATTTCAACAGTACTTGAGCATATTCCTTGTTTATTTTTCCAGTACATTTGTGCACTTTCCCTTTGCTGCCCTAACAAGGGCAAGTCTTATCTTATCTCAACAGGAAAAGATTGTTTAATTCCACTAAAATCTGGTTACATGTTTTGCAGAGCACTTTTACAGTAATACTTTACTTTCTACCCAAGTAGGATTTTTCATGCAGGTTTTTTTTACTTGTAACTGGGTGTTTTTACAGTGTTGTGTTGGTACTTTAAAGCAAAGATGTGAGTACTTCTTCTATGGGCTAATTGCTGCAGTTTCCCTATCTCTTTATGTAAATACTGCACACTAATGGAACTAGCATACTCACACATTGTTGCTGGTGGTGCAGTGTTACTCCCGGCCTGTAGGGGGGGACAGTGGTTTCCGTGCTGCATTGAAATGACGATGATTGCTTTCGCTAAAGTGCGTCGGTAGTCCAACGTTGGCGCCAGATGAGCTGTGGCGCCAGCTATACACACAGGCAGAGAGAGAGGAAGACACACACCAGTCTGACGAGGCTCACTACAGGCGTGCAAAGCCCTTCTCAACCCGGAGTTTGAAGCATATAAACGATTCTCTTTCTTTCTTCTCTCAGTAACCTGAAAGCAAAAGGACAGAAAGGTGGGTGTGTGCATGCACGGATTTGTACGTTTACGATCGACGTGCTCCGGACTCCTGATGATTATTTCATCATTTAAATTCAACTTGCTCCGCCGTGAATAGTGGCAGCGTTGAGGCACAGGGTGTGTGTGCTCAGCTCTGTGCAATCTTGGTGTTAATAGTATTGTTAGCCAGCGTATTGGTTGTCTATTTTTCGTCTCCAGTTCTGAACTTTGTGATGGAAAAATACAGGCCCTGGCTCGCACTGGTTGTAACAGTCTGTTCTGCTTGAAAAGCCCACAAGCACAGCAATACACAGGTATAAAGGACTATTTCTGCTCTGAATCTCATTCCAGTGTTTTTAAGGCATGCTTGTTGTGGGATCCGTATTTGCTTAAATCAACGTCCACTTTGTCTTGCATGCGAAACCAGACTTAACATGGTCGGATGGGCGGTTTAGCAAAGCTTCCGCTCCAATGTTTTACAATCTACAGGCTCGAACTAAACTGGAGAGTAGGCTTTAGCCGTGCTAGCAAGCTGGATTAGCAGGCTCGTTAGCTTGGCATCATGGCTATGTAGCCAGCGCGCTAATATTGTCTCGGCTGGATAGCTGCTAACATCAGCAAGGCCGCCATTGAAGTCGTGTGTGCGGTTTGTCGGGTGCTGCCGCAGTAAAGGAGGGCTTCAGTTCTGTAGCCAAGACCCGCCGTGCCCTCTGAAGCAGCAGTTAAATACTTTGCTTGCTCCTTTATTGTTTGGTTAATAAATCTCAAACTGCATCTGCTGTGGATTTGTGTCTTGAAGGGGTTCTTATGTAAGTAAAAGATGTCCTTTCCCGGGCTTTTCGCGCAGCGTTCACCGCTTTCACGGTTAGCCATCTTTGTTTCACCTAGCCAACTCCTGGTTGGAATTACGGTGTGGCTCTTAGCTTGCTAACCTGCTTGCTGTTAGCCTACGATGTCGTCTTTAACGCTACTATGTGTTAAACGATCACACACACTCGTCTCCATTGTTTCATAAGCAGATTTGGGTGCGCTTTTTAATTTCGGTTCACCCAGAGATCGCTTCAGGCCAGCTCTAATTCGATATGTTGTGAATGGCGGAAGCTAGCGCGGCTAACGTTAGCTAGCGGCAGCCATCTTAGGCAAGTATGTAATCTTGGCTAGCTGGAAGTGCTGGTGTGGCACAACAAGATGGCCTGTTAATACTCGCACAAGGAGAATATCCGCGCCGGTCGTTGTCATAAATTGCACCAAATTAATCACTTCGAGCACTGGTTTTAATGTAAGTATTTCGTTGTTCATTAAGCTTTGACTAATAAATACCAGTGTGCCGTTTTTTCCGCGAAGCTAGTTAGCTGGCTAAATCGTGAACGCATTAGCAGCTAACACAATGCTGTTTTGTCGTTAACCAGTCCCCCATCGACCATAGCCAGCTAACTAGCGGCTATGAAGGCTATTTGTAGCTGTTATGGAAGGCTAGCAACCATCAGTTCGGTGTTTAATAACAAAACATTGCTGTTTAAATGCCTTTACATACATTAAGATGTATTTTTAAATAATGCATGATGAAGTGCGCAGACAGTCGAATTGTGTAGGCCGGGCAAACTTTGGCTTGTGGATTAAGCTAGAATTGAAAGCTTGATTATTGTGTGGTTCACTTTGATTTTATCAATTGTGCTAGCTAGTGAAGTGAAGCTCGTCTTGTGGGCTAACTTAGCTAGCAAATTGACCACTTAGCTTGCTAAGTAGTATTGCAAACCTTAGTTTAAGGAAAGATGAGGAGTGCAGTTATGGAAAATAAATTATCACTCCAGTCCCAAAACTTAATACGGTATGAAATATGAATCCTCCTTTAAACTGAGTCATTTTTTCACCTGACTATAAGACAGCAGACTGAGCTGTTTTACATCAAATGGGCAAAGGCCAGTGGATGTACAGTGGTATAAAGTAACCTAGATCTAATGTAATATTTAGGACTTCCCTTGTCTCATTGTTCACCTGTTGTGTTAACCAAATGTGCTACCAACCACTGTGTGTGCTGTTGTGTCACCAGCTGAGGGCTTTTTGTGTGTGTGTTGGCTGAGGTTGTGCATGCGTGTCCTGAGCAGGCAGGGCTTCCTCTGCAGGGGTCTGGGTGGCAAACTTGTGTTGAACAAGATATTCACAATTATCTCATCATATGACACCAAATTATGAACACAGCCTGCATAAAGATAATAAGGTGTTATTAGATTTATCTTAACGAAATGCCTGTTGTGTCTGATTCAATAGTAGATATCATGTCTCTCTATCTTGCATCACAAAATACATATTTATACGGTAGGTGTAGCAGTGTTAATTGGTAATATGTTGCTCACTTCTGTAAATGTAGTTTGATTGGACTCTTACCAGCATTTTAAACATTAATTTAAGAGCTTGGAATCAAATAGGAAGTATAGTCCACACTGCCTCCATATTTTTCTGCCGCACTACAGTTTGTTAAATTACATCCTTTTTTGTCTTGTCTTAGTGAAATTAGCGAGACATTTTATGTACTGGTCATAAATCTATGTGAAAAACCTGCTACACTGAAGCATGCAAGGAAAAGGGGAAAAAATATGTGAGCAAAAACAGATTTTCAGGAATGGCTTTGCAAATG
This sequence comes from Chromis chromis, assembly GCA_900302755.1. Classification (NCBI taxonomy): domain Eukaryota; kingdom Metazoa; phylum Chordata; class Actinopteri; family Pomacentridae; genus Chromis; species Chromis chromis. Next base: position 76,466 of record OMNN01096781.1, read on the forward strand.
ATGGGAGTCTATGACCGAATTGAATAGTGTAGCTTTAGTTGTTCTCTTCATCAGGTTGCCTTATCCCAGACCAGTACATGAAACTATTAAATGAAAACACCCAGTTCATTGTAGGTATTTATTGTCTTTTTATTCTTGTCTTTTGCAGGTCTGCTTACTGACAAGAGCACCAGCGCGGCCCTGCACACACAAAAAAAGCGGTATAACCCCGATTCCTACTTAAGTCATCGCCCGGCAGGAAAACGGAGGTCGTGGGGCTGGAGTGTGTTCTCATGGCCGAGTCAGAGACTGAATGTGACACACCCGGCCTTGACACACTTGGGTCGGAGTGTGTCATAGCCCACAGCCATGTCGACCTTCACTATGGAGCAGAAACGGAGATCATGACAGAAGAAAAGCGTGGATTAGAGCTCGAAATCCATGGCTCAGACTTAAAGATCCAGGGACTGGGGACAGAGCTTGGAGCTGTAACCTGCGTGGATGCAATTGTAGCTGAGACAGACCATGATTACATCAAAGTGGAACATGGTGAGATGCACTGTTTCACAGGAGCAGAAATCAAGACAACAGGAAATGAGGCTTTGCTGGGAGAGGTGCTGCTCAAGACAGAGAGTGAGCATGTGGTGAAAGTAGAGTCTGACCACGGTGGAGAGTTGACGGTGGAGTCTGAGAATGGCGTAATCATACATGAAGCTCATGGCCTGCAGTGCAACGAGTGCGGGGAGATTTTTGGCAGCATAGCAGATCTTCACCAACACTTTGAGATCCACAAGGACCTCAACCCTTACATCTGTGTCCACTGTGGTGAGAGCTTTGCTGTAGAGGCCAGCCTCAAGCAGCACATGAAGATTCACATGAAAGAAAAGCCCTATGTTCCCCCAGGAGTTGAGATCATGGGCAAAGATGTTATTGATGCCTTCAGCCTTAAGTCTCATCAGATGATTCATTTGCCGGACAAGCCCCACAGATGTTCAGAATGCGGTAAGAGCTTTGCAGCTGCCATCACCCTGCGAGAACACATGAAGATGCATTCAGAGGACAAGCCCTACAAGTGCACCCAGTGTAGGAAGAGCTTTGTCCGCAGAAGGCATCTGAAAAAGCATCAGGAGGTCCACGCTCGCGAGAAGCCATATACTTGCGGCCAGTGTGGCAAAGGCTTTGCTACAACCTCGAACCTGAAGCAGCACCAGAAGACCCATGCTGCAGTCGTGCTCGGAGACAAACCCCACCGGTGTGCACAGTGTGGAAAGTGTTTTGCCGCTGCTGCCACTCTGAGAGAACACCAGAGGATCCACTCGGGAGAGAAGCCGTACAAATGCAACATGTGCAGGAAGAGTTTTGTCCGCAAACGTCATCTGAAGAAGCACCAGCAAGTCCACGCCGGAGGGAAGCCCTACACCTGCAGACATTGCAACAAGGGCTTCAATCACTCCTCTTCTCTCTCTCGCCACCACAAGACCCACCTGCAGAATCCGGTGTTTTCTCCACCTCAGCCTGGGAAACCACTTACCTACGGCACTCCTCCAAAGCAGAGGGTGCACCAGCAGGGAGACAAGCCCTACATGTGCCACCACTGTGATAAGGGCTTCAATCATTCCTCTTCTCTGTCGCGGCACCAAAGAGTCCACTCAGAGGGAAAGAGTTACACGTGTGGTCACTGTGGCAAAAGATTCAATCACTCCTCGTCGCTTGCAAGGCATCAGAGAGTTCACTTGGAGAACAAGCAGCAGCAGCAGCCGCAGCTGCCGCAGCCGCCGCAGCCCCAACCGCAGCAGTACACCGCCATCCCCACAGGGAAGGGATTCCCTAACAACGCCTTCCCAAAACAGCGCATCCTGTCCGTTGAAAAACCATACAGGTGCTCTCAGTGTGGAAAAGGCTTTAACCATTCATCTTCCCTCTCCAGACACCATAGGATCCACGTAGACCAGTGAGCACCCTATCCCGGCCTCCCAAGCGGTCCCATGCAAGCGCACACATCCCCGCTCTCCCTGTTTCTGTTCTACCCACGGTCCCTTCATCGATACCACCACACCAGAGGAAATATCAGGCCAGCTTCTATAGACGAGAGGTCAGGTCAGCACATCAGTATGTTGAAGTGGAGCAGCTGAGAATAAATGGACAGTGACACACACAAGTCTTCAAAAGGAAATGGCTTGGCCTGAAGGACTTTGCAACCTATAATTCAGAGCTGAACCCGGGGCTTTGTGCTCAGTTTAAAGAGGGTATAATAATAGATTGTGAAGGAGTCTCTATTCTTGTTTGATTGTGCTTCACATGCTTCAGGACCTCTTTTGAACACTTTTAAAGAAAAAAAAAACGTGATTTGAAGATCGACATGATAAAATTGTTACCTGGGAAAATATGCTTCACCCTGTGGTTAGTCTTTTTGATAGAAGAATACAGTTAATGTACCTTCAGGTGGGCACATGCGCTTTTCAGCTGCAACTTTATCCAAGGCTACCAACACAATTGGTGAACAAGAACTATTGTCTCAATTTAAATAGCTATTTCTTTTTCACCCACATTACCCATGTGAAGCAAATATCGAAAATCCAATGTAAATACTTATTGATTTTCTTTTATATATATGTATAGGTGACTAGTGTGCTGTTCCAAAAGATTACATTTTTGATAGTAAGATCCACTTTGTCTCCACCTTTTTTTTTTCCTTTTATGACTTTAATTTTTTTTAAGTGTTGGAGATAAACATGTTGCAGGTGTTCTCATGCAGCTTGTTCTTGAAATTGGGCTCGATCAAACAAGAGCCATCTTGTATATTTATGAGGTTGTTTTTTGTATGTCTGCGATGGGTTAGCACTGCTGCATAGACTGTACAGAGAGCAATACTGGCTGACACCCTGAGTCTATTATGACATGCAATTTAGCCATAAAGAAATGCATAATAGAAAATAAAAACCTACTGGGTAGCATATTACAACATGACCCGTGTCCTAATTATTTACTGTGCGGTTTCCTCTGTACCCAAGCACCAAATGTACATGAAATGCAACATCACACTTTACTGCTTTGGAGACTAATTCAATTACCTGTGTATAGAATATAGGTAACTCTTACTCGTTGATCTGCAAACTTTCACAATTTGATCTAAAAAAAAAAATGGTTGTGTATACTAAGACTACATGAGAAGATCTCACTTTTACAAGATTTTTCTGAAGTCCAATGGATTGCGCTCTATTTACTGTTCTGTGTAAGATATCTTTTACAAACTGATGTATTTTTTTAGATATGGCTTGGGTTATATGAAAGGGAATGAGAGAGATACAGTTTTTATGAGAGTGAACATTTTGGTGAGCAATATTTTTCTTTTCTTTTTATTTGGATAACAATTGTGCTTCAAACTGTAGCATAGGTTTCTTCCTTGTGTTAGATAGGTGCCTTATTGCATGCTATGTAGAAATGTATGCCGAGCTGTTATTTGAGAAAAAAAGTTAGGGTTTTCAGGAGTCTTTTGTTCTTATTCATACTAACTTACCCTACATTTTAATTTGATGTCACTGATACCTATTGCTTTTTTGCTTTCATGTATATTACCATGTGTTTACACTGTTACGACCATATTGTCTTTTTCCCTTCATTTTTGTCAATGGCCTGTTTGTAGAGAGAAAAATTGTTAAAGATCCATATAGACTTCTCTTAAGGGCAAATCCTGTAACACCTCTTCCCAGTTTCTGAGTGGCACATATATGGATAAATAAAGGTTGTTGACTCTCTTGTGATGTTCAGTCAATGGAGTCCCGAGAAGCATTCAACCTTGCAGCTAAAAATAAAAAGTCATGTTGTTTACTCATTAGGACAATCCATTAAATGGCACAACTGGTGCATAATGGTAACAGGGTGATTTACAATTCTACCATTAAAAACAAACCATAAGGTTGCTCTGGTCCTTGTACTGTCACAGTGTGTCCACATGGTGTCGCTCTACCACTGACCAACACAAGTTGCACCAAATTTAAAGGGAGATTCCAGATGTGGGGCAGGTACTAATGCTCCAGAGTTGAACATCAGTTTAATAGGACTCCTAATCCTCCTACAGCTGCAACATTTTAGTCTTCAAGTGGAATCTAATCAAAGCTGAATCGCTTTGCAGGAGTAGAAAAAGCCCAGTTAAAAGTGTAATTGAAAATATAAAAGGAAAGCTCTTGGGCATTGCCTGTGACCTGTGTAAAAACATCACTATAATGTCTCCCACACTCACATACACTCCGCTGGTTTACATTCCTTCACAGCTGGAGGTTGACTTTTGTTGCCTGTTGAGGCAGAAATTCAAGGTCGGATCCACTGACACTGGAACCTTCAGCAGTAAGAGGTTATCAAAGTGATGCTCTGTTTTACATCACTGATATTTACACTGAGGGTAACACTTAAACCCTTCACTGAAAGATACTGTATATCAAGTTGTATATATTGGAACTTACAGCTAGTCATTCTTTACACAAATACAGACATGCAGTTGGGTAAACTTTACAAATATATATCTTCTTCATTGAAATCTAGCAGATCTTTTTAAGTGATATCCTTTATTAAAAACACAAATACCAAATTCAAAATTGGATTAAAGCAATAAAACGTGGAACAACAATGTTGGCCAGAGGTGGAAAAATCTTATATACTCTGTTACAAGTAAAAGTAATGCATTTAAATGTTTACTTTAGTAAAAGTACAAAAGTTTTAGCATAAAAATCTTGTTAAAGTTGCAAAAGTAAAAGCACCCATGCTGAGAGACATCTTTTTAGAATAATGTATATTATTGAACTAGAATGATGCATCACTGCATTCATCACTTTAATATTGTAGCAGTTAAGGTGGTTTAACTACTTTATATAGTCTATCTGCTGCGAAGCTTGTATTTTAACTCTGGCATCAATAAAGTTTTATTTTAATCTATACTATTACCTCATACTTTATTTGCTGATTATATTTTATATTATTAAACTAAATCTGTAAAGTAACTAAAGCTGTTTAAATAAATGTAGTGAAGCAGAAAATACAATATTTACCTCTGAACTGAAATATACAGTAGCAGACAATGGAAATACTTTAAAGTACAAGCAACTCAAAATTGTACTTATATGCAGTAGTTGAGTAAATATGCTCAGTTATTATCCACCACTGGCTAAAACTAGAGTGTAAATCTCAGATTTTTTGTCTAATTAACAGCACTGTCATTGCAGGTCCTTGTCTGCTGTTGATGGTAATTTTATACAGAGCAATATAGTGACAAAAAAGACACCCTGATTGATATACATAGTTTTATTTGTCGTAACAGCTACATGACAAGAAAAAAAGGCTAATGTTAGAACACGTTATTGCTGTTATGAACAATTTAACCAATGAGACACGTAGATAAAGAAAACTGTACATTTATGTCACAAAATATTGTGGACCATTTTACAGCTCATAGCCAGGGTAGCCTATGAATGGATAAATCATGGAATACTACTTTAAAAATTATTTACAAAAAGAATATACATATATACTGTACATCTGTACACAGACTCATGTAATGTAATAGATATCAATATGTGGAGCTAAGCAACCAAGTGTGAACTAAAGCTGCAAAGATTAATTGATTAATCGATAAGTTAACTGTCAAATGAATCGCCAACTATTTTGATTATCGGTTTGAGTAATTTCTTCAGGAAAAAAAAGAAAATCTGTGATTCCAACTTCTGAAATTTGATTATGTTTTAATTTACTCACTCCTCTTTGACAATAAATGGAATATCTTCGGGTTGTGGACAAAACAAGACATTTGAGGACGTCATCTCGGGCTCTTTCACCATTTTCTGACCTTCTAGGACCAAACAATCAACAGTTCATTGTTATAATCCTTGGTTGCATCCCTTGTGACGACCCCCATTATTGGATATATGTCTGACCATAACAGTTGCATAAAACTAGAGATTTAAGCACATGGTTTACCACTCATTCTGATCTGTATGAAGAGATACGTCAGCTCCAAAACAAAGCTTCAGCAGTGGAGTCCATCCCGCTATACGTTCATGACAGGCGTTAGTTGCAGCAGTGAGCTCTGTGGTCGAATGGCACTGCTCTTTGAATGAAGTTTCTCCAGGTTTTGTAAAAAGCCTCGTCTCTTGAGACCCTCGAGAATGACAGTGTTGCTGGAGGCCAGACTGACCCGGGTCCTGTAGGGGCGAAATATACCATTTGAATAATGTGTTTATGCATTCCATCTTTACATACCATGGTGCACAGCAAGTTCAATGTCAGAAAAGAAGTCTTTTCTTCCTCTTTGATTACAACATGAGCATTTAAGTGCGGCACAGCAATTACACATAATTATCAAAAATCACTCCCTTCTGTCCAAACACTGGATGCTGTAATTGGTCACAAGGTGTTTGTTCAGCTTTATTGCAATTTACCTTGAAAGAAAAAACACAACTTTGGAGTAAGGCCAACCACAGACTTGTAACCCAGAGGTTAACTAACCTCAGTACAGTGTTTATTTTGCCTAAAGCCCCTCCAGAAATGTGAGGGGGATACAGTGTGGTGTGGGCAGGAGAGATAAGACATGAGCCTGGGGTGTGAAAACTAATACAAACACCGACCTGGAGAGGATGAGCATCTGGAGAGAAGGATAAGGAGTATTTACTTTTTATCTACAGAAAAATCTACAGAAAACCTTTTCATCAGTCTTAGCATGTGTTAGATGTTACTCTGAGTAACATGAATAGCTTTGATAAGATATCCCTGGTCACCAAGTGTGAAACAATAAGGAAACAATATCCTAGTGTCTTCATATAGAAAGCTATAAATTAAAGCACTCACCGAGGGGAATCTATCCCACTGTCTCCTGTGATGCTCTGGTTCTCTCCCACTTCCACCGTTTCCCCAACCTCTGCCCCTCTGGCTCCACTGGGCATGCTCAGAACAGCTCTGTGGGTCTGACGAGCACCCTTCTCATCGAACCCATCCTCCTGCACTTCCTCCACCTCGGCTGCCCAGTGAGCAGACTCACCATCGCCCTCGTCAGCTGACTTCCGCACAGTCTCCGTGTCTGATTCTATCTCACTAGTCTGGCAGTAGTCAAAGATGCTACTGTCTGCAGCTTCACATGCCTCAGAACAGTCCAAATCCACTTCCTGCCGTCTTTCCCCCTGGATCAATGCGCCTCGTCTGGGGTTGGATTCACTTTGGGCACCTGGTAATCTGGTCCTCTGATGGTGAAGTCTCCAGCTGGTCTCCCCAGGTCTGGAGTTGCTGAGGGAAGATTCCCTTTGGGTTACAAGATCTTTAAAGTTCACTGAATCTTGTATTAAGGCGACTTGCGGTTGGTGAAAGTTAGATTCATAGAAGTGACTGTGGGGTCCCTGATATTGCAAATCAGACTCATGGTTGTGGTAAATCAACTGGTGGCCGTCATAGTCCGCTACGTCTGTTCGGTATTCATTCGCAGCATCAATAATCTCATCGTCATTCAGACACAAGGAGCTGCAGGCGTCGTCATCCTCCTGCTCAGCTGCTCTCTGATAGAGTCTATAGTCGTCCTCTATGAAGCCATCAGTGTCTGTTATTAAAGGAGTGCTGTCAGCTGTCAGCTCCAGCCTTTCTCCCTGGCTCATTGTCCTTTGCTCTCTAGTATTGATTGTGATGGGATGCATCTCCTGTTGGTCCTGGGTGGCTGCAGTTTCAGAGAGCTCATCAGGCCTCTGAATATCGTCCCTTTGTTGGTTGGAGAGTCTGAGGGAATGTTTCCGCTGTAAAGAAGGCTTGGGCCAGGGCAGATTTGGCTCATATGAGTGGTTTATAACAGGCTCATAGGGATGGGTAGGGAGAACGGCATTAGTATTGGAGCAATGTTGGATGTTAGCAGGACCGTCAACTATATTTTGGCTGTGGTCTGGTGCACTGTTGTACTCCTGCACATCCAGAAAAGGACCATTTTTACCTTCTCTCTCCCAACTCTCCTTGATGTTTCCGTCCCGCTGATGTCGGACCTTATCTTCGATCCGGAGCGTACTGCTCTGTGGGTAGGCCGAGCTGTAGTCCAGTGGCAACTCTCTGTTGAGCTTCATGTCAGACGGGAGCAGATGATCAGCAGTAAAATCCCCCTCGTGGATACAATCATACCTGTCCTCAGATGTTGGGAATTTCACTGCACTCTCTTCATCTGCTGCCATCACTTTGGCCCGATGTGGGTCCCATGACTTGGAGCGGTGACTTGATCGCTCCTTCCTCCCTGAAGCCTTGCCATCTTTCACCTCTCGTCTTCTATGCTCTCGGGTGGCGGGAGTTATGGTCTCAGCATCTTTGGTTGGATGGGTCTGGAAAGGGTTTTCAATGCGTTTCTTATACAGAGATTTTCCCTCGACAGTTCCACCTTCTTCCACTTGATCTGGTTCATCGACAGGGATTTCCACTCTGAGCCGGGTAGGGATCAAATCCTCCCCCTCTAGATAATTGTCAGCACATATGGGAGCCTTACTCTTAACCCTCTCCTTCTCCCTTTCCCTCTGTTTCTCTCTGGATGAGTGGGCCCTCCTCTTGCTGCGAGAAGCCTTTTGAGCAGATCTTTTCCCTGCCGTTGCCTTAGCTGAGTGATGATGCCTGGGTTTTGTGAACGCAAGTATCTCAGTAGACATTCCCTTATCAACTCCCTTATCGTCTTTATCCAGACCCCTGTCCAGCACTCTTTCTATCCCCCTCTCCCTTCTCTCCTCCAGCTTCTTCATCAGGACTGTATGTCGTGTCAAGTTGTCCACGGTAAGTTCAGGGTTGATGCGTCTGATGATGGCATGCTCCAGGTCACGAGGTAAGTTGTTCATGTCGTCCTCGTCTCTTACTGGCCACTCCTCTGGAGGGAACTGGCCTGAAAATGATGCATACTCCTTCTTTGGCTTTTCTTTTTTACCTCCATTCCTCCGGAACAAACTGAGACCGAACTTCCTCCCTGGTTTGTTGTCTTTTTCTTTGCGACCAGTGGCGTTAGTAGTTCCTGTAGTTTTGCTGATCTCACTTGCTTGACAATCGGCCGCTGTTGAGGTCGACTGATGCTGCACTGAGGGTTTGTGATCTAACGGTCTGGGCCACTTTAAGCTCTTGCCTGTGCATTCACTTATGGACAAGGAGACAGAATGCTGGTCTGGGACAGTGGAGGGAGGGATGGTGGCTGTTGCAGTAGTGGAGGTGATATTAGCAGAAATTTGGAGAGGGCCAAAACAGCTGCAGGACTTGCAGTGAGCCACTGGGAGTGTTTGAGTGCTCTCAACACAGGCGTCATTGCTCAGTAGGTAAGTAACGGGAGGAGGCAAAGGGGGGTCATCTGCTGAACCGGACGTCCACCAGTTCTTCTCTCGGACCATGTTGTTGGTGATAAAATAGGTCTGAGGCGTGACGATGAAATAACCTTCACCTGTATGGTAAATCTTGCGCTCCTTGATGAGAGTGCCCAAAGCACTGTAGAGGATGTCCTGAGTGGGGATAGTTATCCCTGAGACACAAAAAGAGAAAAGGGTCTTAAAGACAAAAACAAACGAAAACAACAAATTGTGTACGTCTAATAATTCTAATTCTGTAAAGTAAATGTTAAAACTCTGGAAATACACCTACATACTTAGTAGACAGGAAGATTGGCAACACTCTCATGTCTGTCTATTAAATATAAAGCTACAGCCAGCAGCCATTTAGCTTAGCACAAATACTGGAAATGGGGAAATTGCATTCTTTGCTCTGTCCAATGAACCCCTCTAAAATCACTCTTAACCCAATATTTTTTTCTTGCTTGTAAGGATTAAACAACTTAAATATGTTGTGTTAATTAGTTTGTAGAGGTGCTGCTAGGCATATTTTATAACATTTAGGTAGAGCCAGACCAGCTGTTTTCCCCCATTTCAAGCCAATTTTGCAGATGTGAATGTGTTATCAATCTTTTTGTCTAACTTTCTCCCAGAAACCAAATAAGCACATTTGCCAAAATGTCAAACTATTCCCTTAACAAGCAAGCTGAGCTAGTATTTCAAGGATTACCTGGATGGGCTTTGCTCATGTAATTGATAAGTGCTTCCTGGTTGACGGTGATTTGCGAGGAATTCATATCTGAGATGACTGAGCACAACACCTCAGCCAATGGGATGAACTGGGACTGGGGAACAGGGGACATCTGCACTGGGGACAGGTCACCTGAAACACAGACACATCAGTAGATTAGTGGGTGAAACAGGTGTGCCAGCTGCAGGAGATATAAACACACCTGGGTCAGAGAGGTCTCTCTCTCTGACTGGTGCTGCCAGTGAAAACAACTCAAAGTACTGAAGTTGACATTCCTGCCCTAACCACCTTCTAAATCATGGCCGAGGTGGTCTATTTATGTGAGTTATATGAACCATGCCTGACTGCTTTTGAAATTCCATCAGTACTGGGACAGACCACAGAATTCCATTACTCCCACAGAAATGACCACAGGTCTGCCTGCTGGGCAGATCAGATATCCTGCCCCCCATATCATAGAGCCCTACACGTCTAGGAGCTGCCCTTAGACAAACATGTTACTGAAAGTGAGAGAGATGAAGAAAAAAAGACAGAGACAGGATTGGAAACGTTTGTCTCTGTTAAAATATATACACCCCACATCACAATCCCACCAATCTGCATGATTCCATGGACAGACAGTCATCCTCTGACATGTAAACAAACTGTGGGAGCCCATTAGACAGAAGCCACAAACTAAGCTGCATCGAAAGTTAACCAGAAATTTTAGGGACATTTCAGTTCAGTATCAAAAACAGCCAACATGAGTTTCACACATGGAGAAAGCTAAGTGAAGCAACATGCAGTGGTTGAGTTTTTTCAGGAAAACAGGGTTTTTCTGAGCAAAGCCTATAATGAAGAGAACAGGGGGGTGAAGCTCATAGTGCTATAAAGACTCTTTCACATCTCAACACTGTATAACTTCACGGGGTAACTCTATGAGTCTCTTATAGTACAAGTGTAGGTTCAAGTCATTATTTTTTCCCATTTTTCCTACAAGGTGAGGCATTGTCTGAAGTAAAACCTGAAATCCTGAAAGGAAAATAGAAAAATTTCCAATAAAAATGTCTAAAGACGGAACCACTGTCACATCTGGCCATTAGAGATGCAAAATTTTGGATCACTCAGAAATCTGCCAAACCAGATGACATGAGATATGAGCCTTTAGATGGATAGTTTTAGGTATATAGTGACATTTAGGTTAAGTTTAGTGATGGTTGGAATTGGGCCTAGCCTGGATGTGGTTATGATTAGTGTAAGAATTTGGGTTTTGTTGCAGAGCATAACTAAGTGGGATCCTAAGAATGCATTGCAAACCCCTAAATGATAATATAAAAGCAAAACTGAGACATCTGAGAAATGTTTGTCTAGCTCCTACAGCCTTATTAAACTTACTGTAAGTGTTTCACAGAAGTCATTATGATCTAAAATAATGCCATACTAGCAGCAATGTCTGCTTTTCTGACCAATGCTCCACATCTCAACACAAAGACTGATGTTTACTAGTGAGGAGGGAGTTCAGTGAAAGCACCAAAACTAACCCGAGTCTGCTTCAGATGAATTATTAGCATCTGGGCTAGGTTGCCACAAACACAACCTCTCCCCCATTAAACAGCAGACACAAGGGCATGAACATAACCTTACCCACAGGACTGGAAAATTGGTTTTAGTTAATCAGCTACACCACTTTAATGAAAGAAGCACAAAGGAGTGAAAAAGGGTTGAGAGATAAAACGTGATCCGTCACAAAATGCAGGTTGACTGTAAATCAACTCACCTGCATAACTAGTCGGAACTTGTTCTTGTTATTGACAGAAACATTTCCCCCATGTGATTTCAAGTGTCCAGTTGTTCTGACAACAGTTTGCGTATAAATGTGTGAATTCAGACTTAAGCTTAAACATGTGGTGTGTGTTCTTCCATCAGCCTCGGGGCATTTAGTGAAAACACCACAGAGCTCACACTTGATGTAAAATAAACATTTACAACCCTTACACTTGAACCCCTTATGTCTGAGACAGGGGAAATAAACAACTAATTAAATGTCTGACACGGTAAGGCATGACAGAACATACATGTATGAAACACACACTGGCAGGAAAATCTACGAATAACTAGTGTTTGATAAGAAACATTTTGGTTCTGCACATATGCATTAAAAGCACAGACAATGTTGCCAGATGTGACTCAAAAAGCAGCCAAATCAGAGGTAAAATCTACCAAATTATGATTAAAGTTGCCCAACACACACAAAATATGAGCTTAAATATTCGTAAAATAATGTTTTTTTTTCACATCTTCACTCATCTAAACAGATGCAAACTTTAAAAAGCCTATTATTACGGAGTTAAGACCAAATCCTGACTTAAATAGGACATAAATCCTGAGTTTAGTTGTAATAAATAAAAATTATATTTGATTTCCAAGATCATATAAGGGATACCCAACAGAACTCAGAGCCCTGTTAACTGCAATAAAGCAAATAAAGGAGAAGAAGGGGGTAAATGTATTAAAATGAACCCTAATTTTTGACAGTTCACAGGTGGAAATCATCCACACAATACAAAAAGTAACCCCAAAACCCCAAACTATTTTTACTTGGCCAAATAAAATAAAAAGTGTGTTTTTTCTTTACTGAAATGTAATATATAGCCTATTACTCAATCTGTGTTTTTGTTCAAATGAAAATGTTTTATTCTTAGTAAGGAATATGTCAAGCATAGTCAGTAAAAAAAAAACAATTATGAGAACACTGAGCTCACTTAAGGCTCATACGGTTCACAGACAGGGGTCCTTCTTTGTAAAACTGATCCGGAGGGATTGTGAAAGAAAAAAAAAACATCTGCCTTCCTCCGGCTGAGACAAGACGTTAAGCTGACTAAACCTCAGAGCGGATATCTCAATAGCTGTCTCCCTGGGCAGTGAATTAGTGCTGCTGACTTTGCTCCTCATTGTTGTTAACTTCCTATAGGAATGTCTGGCAGGCTGTCCACATAGCAACCACTTACAACCACTGTCAATAGTCAAAAGGTCAGCAAGGATATGAGGGGGTCCGTGGGGCGGAAGGCAAATAATTAATGTCTTAATCACAGGGAATCAATAAACTAATTCTCTCTTTGCACAGAGGTAATTTAGACTGAGATTGATCCTCTCTAACCATGTCCTGCTTCAAAGCTGGATATCCTGGCAGGCACCTGCTTGCATGATCTGTGTCAAATAGGTTCAAGGAAATACATGCAATTTAATTAATTTCAGTTGGATTGCAGCACTGACGAACAAAGACGAATGTAAGAGTGAGACAAAAAAAAGCACCTGTGGCAGTTTATTTGTGGGAAAGAAGTTGGTGTAACAGAAGCAGGATTAGTGTTTACTGGGTCTAACATTAGCAGGCGTGACCGTCGGGGAGGTTTACTGTTGTAACTGTCTTCTCTCCAGGGGGAACGGACCTCTGTGTTCCTGTAATCCAAGACCGGGACACCGACATTACACCCTTTGTCATACACAGCATGAATACCCAAGACTGGTGCCATGGCAACTGAACCCTGTGCCACAAGGACAAGGGAGGAAAACAGCAGCTCGAGAGTCAAACAGGAGACAAGACCAGTGTTATGGGCGAGTTAGAGGAAGCAGCAGTTCAATTTAACCACTTAAAGGGGTACTCCGCTAAATAATTAGGGTTTGTTCCACTCAGCCTGTGTTGTAAAATGACTTCTTTGGCTCTCAAGGAGTTTGTCAAGTCTAAATAAAATGACCCTGATGATGTTACCATGATATCATCTCACCTTGAGTTTGCACACTAGAAAACCTATAGCAGATGTATGTTAAAGCTCACAGTATGCGTCATCAGAAATGCCAGTCAGATGGGCAAATAGCTTCAGAAACCCCCTTTTCTAATATCTAAAACCAACACTCCATGTCAGTCACCACGACTATAAAGAAGGCAGGGTTTGAACATCGCTCTCTTATTTAATTTGTTGCAGAAACAACAGCGTGCAGCAGTGTGAGTACGTTCCAGATAAGACTGCTCCATTATCCCTGGACTCAACCTTTTCAATCCACTTTCCAATGAGGTCATTCTGAACAACAATTAGCCCATCTGATTTGCAGTGTGGCCAAACTGCACTTCTTTTTGAGGATACCCTGAATATCAGATGCTACTGAGATGCATTTGGCAAGTGTTGTATCCACTGTTTTTGTAGCTTGACACATAATAGGGACTAAAAGTTTTGATATCGCAGCATCTGGTGCACAGATTGCTTCTTGCACGACCCAAAATGCTGCGTAAGTGTAAAACTGAGTCAAAGCAATGACTTGTGACCGACTGTCACAGACATAAATAAGCAGACAGATAAACAGTTTAGGCAAAGAATACATTTTCCTTTCCAGGTTGTTAACATTGGAACAGGAGCAGGAATTTCTTTTTCTTTTAAATCTCACACATGATCCCACAACCTCCAAAATTAAATCCAGTGTATGTCAGTGAGAATCTTGGGTGTAATGCATACTTAATATGCCGACTGGATTAAAATTAAAACTGAAAGATCATTGTGACTTGATATAACTAGTCTGAAATGTTATTTTAAGAGTATTCACAACAACATTAAGTGACAAAGCCCAAACTATGCTTTATGCCCTGTGCAGCACTAAAGACACGCATTTCTTCCCATGTCATAAACCCTCCATGTGAAGATAAACTGCTGCCTCGGGAATATAATGAAAAATGCCTGAAGCTGACTGTTCACATTGCGGAGATGATTGACAGAGACCTTGTCTCCTCTATCCCCGCTGAGATCTTTTTGGCTGCTGACACTGATCAATGCCACATGTATTCACATGGCCTCAGAGCCACATGACTCCCATTTCATACGTGATTGCATTACCTTTAGCTTCCTGGAAGAAAATACTGACACACCGCGCTATACAGTACATACTGTAGACCCTCCATAAGCTGCAGTGATGCAGATCATTAAAATGTTTTCATGTGAAGTCTTGTAGCAACACAAAGCCCAGAACTGCTTCTGACCTCTCAGTCCGCAGCTGATTGGATGGGACATAATGTTACACTAACATTTGGCATTTAAAGGCCAGAGGTACCTGTTAACCTTTACGAAACTCACATTGTTAATTAAATGTGACACACAGATCTGCTCTGATCAAACATGTTGCTTATGATATGCATATAATAAATGAGGTGTGGCTCAGATTTGATCACAAATATGCAGTCAGACGAGCGACCACACACATATTCAGACACACAATCCACCAAAAATGACAAGGCCTCCACGACAGCATGTACATCATTTTGCATTTCAACTTTTTTACTGATATTCTTAATATCTGACACGACATTTTGCTAACAAGTGCAGCTGTACAGTAATCTTCTGCTCCAGGATCATAACCACTTGCACATGTGTTTTAATTTGTTCTGTAAAACAGCACAGCAATTAATTTAGAACCACTGCACATTAATGTAAAATGCTGGTTATGATTAGAGCCTAACAGATAACTTTCTCGCCCATATCACAGATAGTATATTGTATGGGTGTATATGTTGTTCGATATGGAGCGTTATGGAAACTTTTCCTTTTTGTTTTTAAACTAAAAAAGATGTCTTGGGCAACTTACTAATGCTGTCGCCACATAGTTTGTCCAGCAGAGCAGCTCCGATTTAATTGTTTATAATAACCTCATGTCTGCAGCACATGTAGCAGAAATGGTTCATCACAGCAGAGTAGAAGTTGGTGTGGGGTCAAGCCATGGAATATATTACGGGAAAGTCAACAAACAATGGTTTCATCATTTTCTGTTTCAGTGTTTGTTTTTTCTCTTCCTGTACCTTTTGACAGGTATCATCGACTCCAGGACTGCATGGTCTGTGGGAGCTGAGCTTGCCAACCTGCCCCATATTTGTTGTTTGTCTAACGTGCTGTCTGTTGTTTCTTTCATCTTTTCACTCTCCCCTCACCCCAACCAGTCGAGGCAAATGGCTGCTCTCCCTGAGCCTGGCTCTGCCACCGGTTTCTTCTTGTTCAAAGGAAGTTATTTCTGCCCACTGTCACATAATATTTGCTCGATGGGAACTGTTGGGTTCCTCTGTATTAAGCCTTGAGCTTACTTTGAAGTGGCCTGAGATGACTTGTCTGTACTATATACTGTATAATATATATACTGAAGTGAAGTGAATTGTTAGTCACACTGTTTTGAGCCTCTAGTAATGAAAATGTTTATTAGTCCACAACTCCAGACTAAAATATCTCAACAACTCTTGAATGAATTGGCATGAAATTTGAGTGTAAAAAATACATAAGATTATCCTTTGACATTTCCTCTAGTTACACCAATAGACTGATATATTTTCATTGAAATGTCTGGATAACTATTGGATGAACATATACCAAACACCAATATTCCAGTTTATGACTGAATACCTGCGGTATGATACTATCACATTCCCATCAACCTCAGCTACACTTTGTGTTTTGTGCTAATTCACAAATGTTTGCACACAAACTCGCTAAACTAGGAGGCTGGACAGGGTAAACATTATACCTGTGACCGTGTTAGCATGCTTGTGCTCTTGTTTACACCTGAGTGTACAAACCAGCCATCACATGGTGGTGGAGAGGTGATATGGGAGCGACCTTGCTGCTCCGATCGTTCCATCACATACAGATAGTCATCATCTCTGCATTTGTACAGACCACCAAAAAAGCAATACAAAATCCTGCACAGCTTCTAACTAAATCTAGTCCTTTTCACCTTTGTGCTATTTCAGGTAAAATCTAACTGAAACACCACATTTGTTGCGACAATCCCTCACCCCATGGCCTCTCGGGAAACGCACACCCACAGACAGACACCGTCTTATCACATACTGCTATCGTCTAATCTCCCAGGCTCCAGTAAGCAAACAGGCTAATCTTCTCTCTCCCTCATTAAGGACACACTGCGTGCCATTCAACATGAACCTGAGGCCTGCCCAAACTGCAGAGTCCCTCCCTGTCTCCTCTCAACTAAGACCTTGTGAAGGACACGCTTCAGTGAATCTGCAGGCTGTACGCAAGATCTGAGTTAAGTCTCTGGTGAGACAATGTCAAACATTCATACAGTCAGATTTAGTGAAATGGGTAGAGATGCCAGTTGTAATTTATGCTGCAGCTTCCTCCGTGTCCCACGACCACTTGCTTTTGTTTTTGGGTATTTTGGACCAACAGGCCTCCATGACTCCGCCCCTCGCCCTCCTATGTTTCTGCGTGTGTGTGAGCATCACACTTTTTCTAAGCGTTTTACGAGTTTGTGTCTTTCACTCCCACAGAACACACAGATGTGGGCGTTGCAGTTAAATGGCCCAATAAACGGAGTGAAAAGATCCCTTCAGAAAGCAGTTAGTCCCAAATGTCCCAGCAGCCAGAGCCTTCCCAGTCTGACAACTCTGCCCTTTCCTGTTCTTCCACTCTGAAAGCGCTTTAGTACAACATAATACTGTATAGAAATGTCTACAATAAATATCTATAGTTGAATGTACTTCATATGTCCTGCACATAACCTTCCAGTATATAGCTGGCAGAATTTAGCATTTTCTATGACACTGGGGGTTCTTAACCCATCAATAAGCAATAAAATGTAAAGACTAAGCAGCTGATCATTGTACAGCTTTATTTACAGATTCCCAACTAAAAAACAGCCTTTCTGGACAGATTTTCAGTATTAAGTAAATATTTAATCTGACCCATTGATGGTTCAGCATCTCAGAGTGCAGGTGTTTAAATATTAAGTGAGTTGGGAGTAAAATTTGGACTGTGTCCTCTTTGCAATCAGCACTTGAGTGAATGTGTTTTTTGGCAGATAAACATGGCAATTCAGGCTCATTGTTAGGACTTTGACTAAGACAAAAAAAATCAAAACGCCATGACTGAAGAATATTCATGAGCCTAAACCTCAGAGCAGTGAAGAGAAACACATGCTGGGTTTGTGTTGACTCACGTCACCATAGAAACCTTTACTGTGGCAGCGACCTGTCACATGCAATACAAAGCCATAGAAAAAGAAGAAACAGCAACAGAAGTGTATTATGGGTATCTACAATCCAGCTGCAGCCTTGAGACTCACTTTGCCAAACCAGCCCTTTGACATTTAATGTATGTTGGCAAGAATGCACAAACAGGCTGTGACTAAGCTTTTCAAATTGACATTCACAGAGATCAAAATGTCTACGCTCGCATAGCTGCACACCACAGATCTTGGATGCAAATCCCCGCAGCTGTAATGCGATTAAATAGTGTTTTTACCATCTGATTAATGGTAAGGACAATTTGAAAAGCGATCCAGCCCATGTAAAAGACCTGGCACCGAAGTAGTGCACCAAAACCCTGTTATCATGTTGTGGAATGGGAAACACACCTGAGCAGGTGTTTAGCAGAAGACCAGGAAACAGGGGAAGGTAGACAGGACTGTATTCTCTTGTAAAAAAAAAAAAGTCTTCTGTGTAACAAATAATTTTGACATACACCGTTTATGGCACATTTGACCATGTGGTCCCATCTTTTTACATTATACTTCTTCACACTTAATGGACCACATCCCAACATATCTGGTTCTTGTCTGCCATTTTTCACCATAGTGCCTTTCTTTTCTTCTTTGGCCATGTATATACTTTTACATTTTTAGTAGAATCCTTGCATTATATAGAAGACTAGTCCACCTCTCAAATTTGTCACATTTATCTCCTGATTTCATCTCACGTTCATTCCAGCCCAGATGTGATGCGTTTAAGAATAAACCTCAACATTTCATCCAGATTAGTGTTGTGTGTTGTGTTAGTGCACTTCCATAGAAATAGGGAACTTTAAGGATGATACAATGATTTCCATAGAGGCACCATCAGGGTTATTTTTCAGACTTTGGAGAGCTCATACAGGGCCATAGAAAATATTCCATTTTCAAAAACTTGAACAGGCATTTTACAAAAACATAGCCAGTAGGTGATTTGTTATTTATTTAACAGGAGGGATGACATTCATCCTCATCTCCCCTCGAATCACCTGATGACTATAGCTATAAATATCATTGTGGTGAAAAGAGGAGGTCATTTATGCAAAGTGCTATCCTGGCTGAAGTTTCCATCACAAAACTGAATTCATATTTGTAAGTGATTAGTTATCACTGCAGACATACCAAAAAACCTACCAATCTTAATTTAGGCTGATATAAAGATACAAGATGATTAAGATTAAAGACCTAGTGCACATCTGTTTTATTTAGGACAAGTAAAAGAGTCAGGTATTTGGCCAGATGTTTGACTGGTTTACCCTCAAATCAAAAATGCAAACTACGGCGCCCCGATAGCCTAATGGTTATGTCGAGTGACCCACATGCAGAGACGTAGCGGCTGTCCCGGGTTCGAGTCCGACCTCGGGCATTTACCGCATGTCCTTCCCCATTCTCTCCTGTTTCTGACTCTATCCACTGTCCTATCGAATAAAGGCGAAAAAAGCCAAAAATAAAAACCTTTAAAAATGCAAACTACAACTTATACTCAACCTGAATAAATTTGGTAAAGTAGTAATAAAACTAGGAAATAAATGACAGTTCAATACTAAATATTATATAATATTTTTATATCTGCACTAAAAGACATGGATGGTTTTTCATGTTCTCCCACTGGAAAAAGCAGGAAATCCCATCATATTCCTGAAGGACGTCCTGTCAGTAACCACCAGCCCATCTTTGAAATATCTAGTCTGGTCACAATATAACAATGACATGGACTGTAAGTGATCAACTCAATGTTTTTCTCTCCATGTGTTCTCTGTTTACTTCTAATAAGTCTGGCATTGGATCAAGACAAACATCTCAGCCTCTAACTCATAATATGGTGTCTGTGGTGGACAAAAACCAACACAATGCTGCTCTGTCTGCTGATCCTTTACTAACGATTGATTCGGTTACTGATTCACTGATGTGGTCAAGACATTTGTGGCTCTGATCCAGCTACATGGCCGACTCCTATCAGTGCGAAAAAATGTCTTGTATTCAGCATTTTTCATGTGTAACAAAAGGCGTCCCACAAGGTTCAACCTGAGGCCCCATCTCGGTCACTATTTAATCTCTTAGTAGACAACTTTGCATTACATTTCTATGCACTTTTATGATGCTTCTACACTCAGTGATTATAAAACTAAACCATGTTAGACATAAGCAGTGGCCTCTACTTTCCCCCAATTTTGTCCTGCTAAGAGATCCAGACATTTTTATCTTCCTCCTCAGACATCCCGCCACTAATATATATATATGCAGAATCTAAGAGTGGTTCCAACAAATCCATACCCATTAATCAGGTCCGATAGCAGTCATTAGTTACAGATGAAACACATTTCCTCCTGCTTAACTGAGCTTAAGGTGCAGCAGATTCCTGTGTTTATTATCCCAATATTTAGAATAGAGCTCCCGTCCACTATCTGCCATATGATCTATGGCTTTTTAATGCTCTACAACTGGTCAGCGCAAAGCTCTGCTCAAGAGTATCTTTCACTCTTGAAATGGAATAACACGGCACTCTGCTATCACAGAAACAATGTTAGCATACCTTTGCATTTATCAATGCTAAATGAAGCAAAGAAAACATCCCGTCAGGAAACTGAAGAGTAATAGTGATCCCAAATTTAATGCAATATAGTCTGATTCCTGTGTCAACCCATTTGTCTGACCAGAGAGTGAATAAAGATAAGTCCCACGAGGGAAACCCAAGCAGCCGCTGACAGGGTGTATAAGCTGAGGGATAAAGAGGAAACTCCTCAAATGTTATTGTTGGCACCGGCCCACTCCGCCGCTATGGGTGAGCTTAGTGTTTGGGTCGATACAGAGACCGATACGCCTGATTCACAACGGGGGTGAGCTTCCTGCTCAATGGGGAAGGATGTGGCTAACAAATGGTTTGCTGAGAGGCTTGCACGCACAGTTTCTTACACATGTGGAGGGTCACATCAGAGAATAAAGGTCAAGGCTTTGTCATATCTGAACTGTAAGTGAAGTTTTTTTTTTTTTTTTTTTTTACAAGCGCAGGGAAAAGGAAGAAAGACATTCTAGATAAATGCAGGGACACAACCTTGGCACTGGCACAGTAAAAGATAATAAGACACTTAAAGGACTCCAGACTAATTATCTTACACCAACAATGCAATTTGAAAAGCAATTTAAAACTTCAGCAAGCTGCACATAAATCACAGTGGCTCCGTTTTCTTTCCACCACATTAAGTCAAAACCTTTTATGTTAAAATTTAATAAAACTCCACTCAACTTCACCAAATTCATACATATAAATGAAATAAGGTGTTCTTTGATCTACAAAACCAACATTGCAGTCAGACATAAGAACCTCAACAGTCGTGGTTTCCTTTGAATACATTATACTTCTGTTTTTGGGGGGGAAAAAACAACCACTGTCGCCACATGGAGTTTGACAAACAGCAGCACATGTTTTGTGTAGCAGCTACATGTCATACAATTGGTGTCAAGGGAGCTGGAGTGTCATTATTTTTAACCCGTATTGTTTGGGGGCAGCTCAGATGATAGCTGAAAATGACTGGAGCAAATTCCACACAAATGTGCTTATATGAGTGTTTCCCTTCATCTTTCTGACAGAAATAAAATACAGACAAATACTCGAACAAATCATGAGGGTTCTGTCCTCAGTAAAGACACGTGTGCATTTGTGCTGCTGCGTCGCCAAGGAGTATGTGGAAAGCTCATCCAATTCAACACAAAACAGAGATTGCAACTTGGATTAAAATATACGGAATTAAGGTGGAAAATAAGCGGCTTATAAATGGGTGTGATGTTGATGTTTACGAAGAAAATGCATGAAAACTGGTCGCAGGTCCTGGTAGCTAAAAGTAATGGATTGACATGTTAAGGAAATGGAGGGAACAACTAAAATAGTTGAATGAATAAAAACTGAAATAGTGAGCTAAAAGTAATGAAATAGTTACCTAAAAGTAAACAGTCAAACTTGCAAAATGTATATACCTAACAGCAATAATAGTAACAGTAATAAGGATGTAAACCTGGACAAACACAGACAATTCAGTACACTTTAAAAAATAATTAGAAGGACCTAATCCCAAGATTGCAAGACAATAAAATATAATTGAATGATCTGGATAAACTATTTATATTTGCAAACTTTATTTTTATTGGTTGGGTTGATATAATAATGTTGGTACTTGCAATGAGTGTAATTTAAAATTATAAACCAATTTCAAATTGAGGTAACTTAATGAAATTGGCTTGATAACTTAATTTTTCTTATGTTTGAGTTAAGATTGAAAGAGTGAAGCCACCATTTAAAAATGGTAACTAAACATACCTTTGATTGTAGAGGAAAAGCTAATTCCGTTAACTCAACAAAGTATATTGGTTGAACGTAATTTCTTTACAAGTTGTCGTAACTTAAAAAGACTGATGCAAACTGTTGCGAATTTTGTTGTTGTTGTTGTTGTTGCTGAGCCCAGACACTACTTTTTAGGAAGCAGTGTGTCAACAAAATTGTTGAACAAGAACTAGGGCTGCAACTAATGGTTATTTTCAGCGATTATTCTGTCCATTTTTCAGTTAATCAATTGGTGGTTTGATCGATAACCTGTCAGAAAATAGTGAAAAATATCAGTCAGTAAGTATGACAACCTCAAATGTCTTGCTTTTTTCACAACACAAAGAGATTCAGTTTATAGAGGAGTAAAGAAACTGGTAAATATTTAAATTTAAGTAACTAGAATCAGAGAATTTACCCTTTTTCTTGAAATATTACTCAAACCAATTAATTGATTGCAAAAATTATTGTTGAATTAATAGTGTGAACTTACATCTGGTTGACAATCCATTCAAAAGGGCTTATTTGGAACATGGTGGATGAACATTAGCAGAACTGCCCAGTGAGCACAGAACACCTGGATACTGTATTGATGTATGTTGCTCTGTTTTGCCCTTAAAAAAACCCTCTGAAGCTAAATGACCTCAAGGTGGTTTGTTAGCAGGAAGGTTGTAACCTCTGACCTGTGCTGCTTAGTTAAGACAGGGTGGGCCATTTAAAGCCGGTAGGGCCCTGCGAGGGGGTGTCATGGTTAATAAGCTAACATCTGGAAGAGTTATGACCATTAGTGGAGCGCTCTGAGACTTTGACAAAATACCCTCATGAAAGGAGACACCCCTTGTGTGAAAATACGACACTTTCAAGTGAAAAGTAAAGAGCAAAAATGAGGCTCGCTGGGCTGCGCGCTCAGGAAATGATCTCAAGAGTAAATGAAGCATTTCAGGAATGCTTCACCACCTCATGGTATGGCGAGCTAAATGAAACATACCATTTAAAAAGGAAACTTGGCTTAAAAAGCACAGTGTGGCCGTGCCCTAGTGCTCCAAAAACACACTGGGGGAGGCGTACAGTGCGACCTACAATGACCAAAGTAGTGTTTTCCATGGCGAAAGTGAGAAGACTCATTCATGTCCATGTTCAAAGAGGACGAGGGCAGTTTACAGAGGCTGGTTGTAAGAAGGACACAGGACACCTCATTACACCAATGGCTGACTCCATATAAATGTTTCAACTCGTGGATCCCTGCTCATCCTGCTGCAGAGACAATAGTGACACTAAATAATGCAGAACCAGCTAACAGTCATTATGAAGCCTCTGGTTTCAGGAGAGCCTGGACGGTTCTCCAAAAGGAATTTAAGCCTTTTTTTAGGGGATTGTGAGGATTTTTTTAAAGACTGCAGACAAGAAGAAGTTGAAATCAGATTAAAGGAATAGTTTGGGAAATCTGCTTATTAACCTTCTTGCCGAGAGTTAGATGAGAATAATTGTCTACAGAGCAACAGTTGCATGGAGCTAGCCTGTTCTTGCACAGGTTAAAAAAAATATGCCTCCAAGCACCAACAAATTTCACTAATTGATGTGTTTGTTTGTTTAATCTTGACAGTCAGAGTTTCTGCTTCAAGTCTTTATGTAAAATATTCCACCTCTAGCTCCGTACTTAACACAGAGGTATGCCAGCGATATAAATCTTATCACCTAACTCTCTGTAATCAAGTTAACATGAGCATTTCCCAAAGTGTACAACTATTCCTCTCAGGCAACACACTGATTACTGCACATAAACCATCTCCGGTCTCTCCGATCGAACTGGATTACCAATCAATTACAGCTCGCAGCTTGGTTTCTGTATATGCAGCAAAAAGGGGCAGGAAATGAGCCGGATATAAAGTAACAAGACGTGGAAAATCGAATTTAGGTGCATTTATTAGAGGGAAATCTACAATAAAAGGACAATCCTCATATTGTGCGTTTCCTGTAAGATACCGCATGTTGATTATGTAAACCGTGTCTACATCTGATTATTCACAGTGCAAAGAATACCTCCAGCAGGAATCAAGTCAATTTTACGCATGCTGGTCATTACTGTAATGATTTTGCAGTGGTTGGGTGAGGAGATCATTTCAGAGCAAAAGAGGAAGAATCATGAGCACCCTGCAGATGTTCAGGAGTTGAAGCCGAGAGGTCGACCTCAGTACCAGCGGGGGCCATTCCCACAAAGATAGCAACAAAGCCTGTTCATACTAACTCCTCACCCTGTCTGTTTACCTCGGCCTAACCTCACCACCATCCCCTTCTTCCATCCTCCCTCCAGCACACCTCCTTTCCTCCATATCTCCCTCCAGAAGAGGTGGTTGATGAGCCCACAGAACAATCTGTCTACAGCTCTATCAGCTCTGATAACCAGACAGCACCAATGAGGAGTCACCACTAATTATCTAAACTGATTGTGTCAGTTTGTCAGGAAGATTTGTTGTGCCATGAACGTCTCTTTTCAGTTACTGAACGGTGTTAACTAACTTTTATCCACATCTGGTTAGTGTCAGCTAAACATCCCCTAAATGAGCCCCTTAACTCTCCTCTAAAAAACCTTCTTGCAGCAATAAAGTCACGTCTCAACCTTGCTCTGACCTGAGAAAGGAAATAGGGCCGTTTGAAATTCACTGTAGCCCATAACTCATAACATTTCTGTTTTCTGGCTGACATATTTATATCAGGACAATGTCAAGGCCTTAAGTCCATGCCTGATATCAATCTAAGGAGTCTGACTTCCATAGTCCCTCACTGGCCATGAAACGAAGGCACATTAATCCTGGGTAACAGAAAAGCGGCTGTGGTCGGCCGCCAGTCGCTCGGTGATTCACTGCTGACCAATTCTCAGTGAGAAGGCAGTAAACCAGGCTCTGAAAGCCTGCCAGCGCTGATTTCCATACAAATTGCTGCAGTCTGAGGTGAGGGATTTGTTAAGGAGGAGACGGAGGTGACATGTCCACACATATGCGTGTTTGCTTACAAGTTTGCGGTGTGAAGCTCAAGCGTGAGGAGTCTGCTGAAACATTGATGCCTGACTGTGAGCTCATGCATGTCTGTGTACACCTTCGGGCCGACACAGTGCATAATAATAAGCTCAGCATCACCTTTGGCCCATATGGTGTCTGTTTGTGTGCTGAGTCGGAGCTTAGGGCCAGAAACTGTCTCACAGCGGGACGGCATGTCAGCCTCCACCTCCCCCCCTCCTCCGTCACTCCACGCCCTCCCGGGGTCTCCCTCTGTGTGGTCTCTTCCTCCCCTTCACATTCCTCCGTTTACTTGTCTGTGCACTGCTCAATCAGGCAGAGCCGACGGACTGATACAAAGTCCACAGGTAGACGGCGGCGAGGCGCACATCCAGACAAAACACACTTTTAAACAGAGCGTGAGGCAACAAAATGGCAACTCAGAGCCAAAGTGTGTGTTGCTGGGAGACTGTTGGAACAACTAAGAAGAACCTGCCACTCCAAGATCTGGAAAACACACCTCTTACTCTCTTACATCCTGCTGTTTTTAAAATTTATGGATAAGTGAGCACTTTTTGAGTAGAAGGTGGTGCTTTGCGGCATCCAAAAAATCAGTTCCCACACATGGATTTGCGGCCAGCTACAGTTTTAAAGTCAGAAAAAATGCGAATAACCTGTTGTATCTGTTAAAAATACTGTCATTAGGCGTAAAAACCCACACAAGGTTGTCATTTCCTCCAGCAGTCGGTGCTGTCAGACATTTACAGCCCATGAGATCATGCTATAGGAGGCTGCATAAAGGTTTCCATTTCCATTGTTTCTGTGCAGCTATGGACATAAAACACAGCCAGGGAAGCAGAGCAATTACAAGTGCAAGGAGCTTTGTTAACAAGCATCGGTAAACATATCACAGTGTCGACAACAGAGAGAGACTGATTGGTCACGCAGGCTTCTCAAATGCTGCTAAAGCCAGACAACATTTGGAGAGACAGAATCTTCAAAAAACATCATGGAGCAACTTTAGCAGCGATGAAACCTGTTAGAAACTGGTGAAACTGGTAACATTTCACTGCTAATGGACACAAAATTTGGCCTTTTCCCAGGGCTTTGCACAAGCAAAGTCCTAAAAGCCATTTTGACATGTGAAAAGATGTGGCATATCACAACTCTGCACTTCCCAAATCCAAGAAATTAGACTTTTACCATGTTTTTTCACACCTGTTGTTAGGAATAAAAAGCCACATTGCAAATAAATGACTATATATTCTACTTTTACTACAGATTTTGGTTAAAGATCAAATTTTTGCCATGAGATTGAACTCAGGTTTGTCCAATGAAAATCCTCAGGAGAAAGAAGAGAGGTGCCAGTTGTGTGTTAGTCAGTTTATGGCTTTCACACATTTCTCTCAGTGTGGTCAACAAATGTTGTGTAACTCCACTAAAGTGTCCCCTAAAAGAAAAAAAAACACACCTTGTGCCCTCACATGACTGTAGTAGTTGTATTGCAAACACACCATATATGTTCTGCTGTGTATATCTGGACTTCCTTTGGAAAGTTGCATTGCCCCCACTAGATGCTTCATAATAATACTTAATAATAATGTCACTGGTGACTGAGGCTACATACCGACAGCTTTGATGATAAATCCCTTTGGAGACCTCAGAGCTCTGCGCATCCACGCTTCTCTCAGCACCTCCAAGTTGTTCGCGTTCCCTTGAATGAAAAGCACCAAGTTTTCCATCCATCCCTGAAAGTGCACTTCGGCGATGGCCTTGACGAGCCTTTTATTCCAGAAACTGCGCGAATTTTGTGCTTTGAAGTCCGCAAAAATCTGCTGGCCGCTCGTGGTGTTGGCGTTGAGCTTCCCTCCGCCGGCGCGTAAACTCTCCTCATCCGGACCGAAGACGACGGCGAGCGAAGCCGCGGAGAGCTGGACGAGCCGCTGCTGGTGAGACATTTTCTTTTTAACGCCTTTACCGGCTTCCAGGAGGGAACTATATCATGCTCGAAATGAGAATGCACGCGTTAAAAGACGGGTATTCCAAAGAAGCGGCGAGCTGTGCCACGCATTCCTCCAGTGCGCGTCTGGATCCTGAGCTGCAGACGCAGAAGGACGGCCGACTGGTTTCTCTGCGCGTCCAGGGAAACAGTGACGGTGGCAGAGAGGAGGAGGAGGAGGGATCATCAGGCTGCTGCTGCTGGGACACACAGGTGGACCTCCCACCGACTCTTCACAGGTGTGTGTTTCCTGGCAAAGTGAAGTTTCTTTTTCAGCCACTGAAAGGGAATCACAATAATATGACAGGATGCTCTTAAGGAGGAATCCTGCAAAGAGATCAAAGCTCAGGATCTGCTACTGAACAGGATTTATGAGGGTGGCAGTGAGCCAGTGCTTTGCTCAATAGCACTCCAGCAATGCCCTACTACAGATAGATGCCTCACAGTGGCCTGTGGCACACAAGAAGGAGGCTCTCATTTTGTTTTGTTTTCTAATTATTTGATTTTTATTCATCCAACAATTTCTGAGGTTGCTAAAAGGATGATTTAATGACTAAATGAACTCAACAATACCAGCAAAGTGGCCAGCAAGTTGCGACACAAGCACAAATATTAAATGGCATCATCGAGGCCTCATAAAAACACTTCCTGCAAAGAAAATTGTGTTTACATGAATGCCATGAAGTGATGTCAACAAACAGCACGGCCTGAAAGTAGCTTTTATTGAGTGATTTAGAATTCGTTCATTTATTTCCACCCTTGTGCCACACATAAATCACTTAAGATGCCGGAGAGCAGCCTGGTTTCTGTGGCAAATGCCGATCTCATGAGAAAAATAAAACTCCTGTGGATTTTTTATTCACGTAACACAAACTTGAGTTATTGCGTTTCACAACAATGACTTTGCGAGAAGAATGCCGGTTCAATAAAAGTGCATGAGCCTCAGCCACAGGGAACACATTTGCCACTTAAATGAGAACCATACCCTCCTGTGCTCTCAGAAGAGGGACCCCATTAGGCCCGGCTTTTACTGACGCTGTAACAGGCCGAGTCCGAGGCACAGACAGACAGACACCTCATATATCACAGGCCCAGAAGGCCTGTGGCTTTAGTTTCAGGAGCACTCAGGCCCCTGATAGGCCGGGGGCCAGTCTGCCTCAGTGTGGTATTAGAGCTCATGCGGGAACAGGATATTATGCTTCCTCTGTACATGAAAAGAACACATCACTTCAGCCTGCACAGGGTGAATTATGTGCCCTCCTGCAGGAAGGCAGTTGGAGGGTAGATGAGAAAACCTCAAAGATTGTTTTTGGGATTAAAGTCTTTTATTAAGAAATAAAATGAAGAGATTGCATTGAAGCTTTTGTTGGCATTATTAAACATTACCAGTTCAGTCCAACCTTTACAGTCAACACATGCTCTGCAGCCAAACTTTGTTCAAGTATGCAGAAGTTTATACAAATTCTAAAGGAATTGTCAACGTTTACACAAATACAAAATACATCCAGTTGTTTTTTTGTGAAACTAACACAAAGAGATGCAAAATATTTCCGTTTAATTAAAAGATGTAGCCAAATAAATATACGTGTGGCCAAAAACATTAAAACCATTGACAGGTAAAGTGAATGACATCAACTCATATGGATTTCACTTTGACACTTCTGACCACCGACCTAAACCTTGTTGCAGACCAAGCACAACCACAGCAATGGCGCTCCCCGACAGCAGCAGCCTCCCCCAGTGTGACAATACATCCTGTCACACCACAAAAACTGCCCAGAAATGGCTTGAGGAACATGACCAAGAGCCCAAGCTGTTGACCTGGCCTCAACACTCACATTGTTCCAGTGCCCCACGTCCATGCCCAGATGGTCTAGAGGGGTTTAGCAGGTGGTTTTAATGTTGTGGCTGATTGGTGTAAAATGTTTGATTTAGATTATCCTCACAGTGAAACATATTTCAATGAAGAATTGAGAGAAGCAGAATATATCCTAACTGTAACCTGTGGAGTTTTTTGGTTTCTTTATTCATGAGCAGTCTTGTTAATGGACAGGTGGTGATATACCAAGAAACGTAGCTCTTTATAGATAAATATAGGCAAGAGGAAGACTGCTTGCAAGTAAAATTTCCTTTCAAAATCTTTTTCAGTTCACCACAAAATGGAACAAGCAGCTGTACAAATGCTGCCGATGACTTTAAAAACTCATCAACTGCTCTCATTTGGTAACTTCACACTGAGCAGGTTCAGATTTTGAGCAGGAACTGTAGTGTATTTGACATTTTTAGGAAATAAACTTAGTTTTATATTTTTGCAGAGTTAGATTGATACTACTGCCATGTCTGTGCAAAAAAATACAGTCAACATGATAAAAGCAGTCCCAAACCCCCATAAAACCACAACATGGCATTTTTATTCTTTGGTTTTTGTAGAAAATAACAACAACAAAAAGAGACATAACGTGGCAGGTACTGAGCTTGAAAATCTTCAATAGAGTTTGTTGTATTCAAGTCTGTGTGCTAAGCTACCAGCTGCTCCTTGTAGCCTTATATTTCATTGATAGATATGAGATATCAATCTTTTCAGACTTTTAATAGGTCTTATTTCAATGAGTGAATAAGCAAAATTTCCCCAAATACTTAACAATTCCATTATTCATTTTTGTTTTCATGTTCTTGTACATTAGTTTTGAAAGGCTTTTGTACTATTTTACTAGAAATAAAGTGACCTATGGCCACTACTCCCACAAGACAAAGCATGTCTGATATTATAGACATGTAGAAACATACAAAAACAGTTGTGGCGCTGTTTGCATTACATGGAAGTCTGCAGAAATGCTATCATTGTTAACTTCCTCCAGATAAAAACTCTGGTATGCACTTTGTTTAATCAGAGCGTAGACAATGGGACCTGACCCCAGCCGTCCGGACCTGCATCTAAAATCTGAGGGTTCTTTCTTCCAAATGTTTAGTCTGCTGGTGGGACTGATTATCAAGAAGCAAAGTTCACCAAGTTACCATAATGACGCGAAATTCTGCACTCCGACCTCTGATTTCCAATTAGCATACGTATGCCCCCCTCTCGCTGTGCACCAAAGCAATTTCAAAGTAGTATCAGGTGTCTCTGAAGGGCCAACAACCTTGACGTGATCGCAGTGTATATTTTCAATATGATAATTTCAGTGAACCACAATCCTGAACCTAAAGTTTGTGTCTCTACATACAAACTAAAACATCTGGTCCTGCTAAAAGCGTTTGGCTCTTGGGACACTTTCTAACTAAAACAACCCCAGAAGGCTTCCCCTTTACCTCCGTGCCAAGAATAAATATGACCCAAATCGTCCTTAAACCTCGGCACAATCCCTGCACATGTGCCAATATGTATGCAGTACAACTTCGTCATCAATAAAACCTTTACTTCAATAAATCTCACATGTGTTTCGGAGGGTGTGTCACCTCTTTCTGAGGATTAGGATGGCAATGAGGCATTTAGTCATAGCAGAGAGAAAACAGAAAGGGTCACTCCTGCATCACATGGTGGAAGTCAAAGGTCAGGTGGAAACGATTTGTTCAGTTAACTGTCAGAATGGTATTTCAGAAAGGATATCAGGATTTAGGCACTGAAGAGAAAGAAGGTTGCAGCTGGACATGCTGCTTGTCATCAACACACTAGTTAGACTCACCGGATGTAGATTGTGGGTATAAGCCTGAGCTTTTTTCCCCCCTCTATAGCAGAATGATAATGAGGTGCAGTCAGACCATTCTACAACTATCAACACACAAATTAACAACCCTGCAGAGGATTTTGAAAGGAACTAATTCACATTGTAAGAAACCCACATATGTGCTTAGTTGCTGAGAGTCAGATGAAAAGATTGATACCAGTCTCCAAATTCTGGTAAATACAAGGCATCAGTTGATTAGCTTAGCTAACATAGCATAAATCCTAGAAATAATAGGAAACAGCTAGCCTGGCTCAATACAAAAATCCACTTAAGGCACCACTAAAACTACAGATAAACTAGCTGTTTCACCCTGGCTTTATGCTAACCTCAGCTAACTGTTGGCTTAGGATCATATTTACTGGACACATGGGTCACAATTATGGGTGCACAATTAGCGCCTTGTGGATGCCCGATCCCTTCAGATCTCGGAAGCTAAGCGAGGTAGGGCCTAGTCAGTACCTGGATGGGAGACTGTGAGGGAACACCAGGAAGCCTGGGTGAATGCAGAGTGAGTGGTTAGTGGTGGTCGGAGGGGCCGATGGCGCAGATTGGCAGCCTCGCTTCCGTCAGTCTACCCCAGGGCAGCTGTGGATACATACATAGCTTACCACCATCGAGTAGCCTATAGAGTGAATGAATAATGCAATGTAAAGCGTCTTTGAGTGTCTAGAAAAGCGCTATATAAAACCAATGCATTATTATTATTATTATTATTAATTAGCTTTTCTTGGCAAAAACACTGAAAGCATGAGGACACAGACACTTCTGTGCTTTCTAGATAAAGCAAATAAGATACAATGCATTAGTTAGATTTAAAGGTGCTGGCAGGCCGACAAAGCTATTCCACTGTTTCCAGTCTTTATGCTAAGCTAAGCTAACCACCTCCTAGCTCTAGCTACGATATGAGCCTTGTCTCATTTCAGGAGCCTAATCTTTGGATGGACTTGGAAGGGTAAAGTGATTGTTGTGAAATGAGATGGTTTAGTCTACAGAGAACTTGCATCACCAGCTCTCCTGCTCTTACCTTGTATCGTTGGCTCGTCACCTAAATTGAAACCCTACTTTTAAATATATACTCCTGAGCAACTGTTTTATTTGTGGAATCTGCCATATTTTGGAAAAAAAATCCAATCATCACTGGTGGAATCGGTGTGAAAAATCCAACAGGTGGAAAGAAGGCTGCATTTCTTGGCCTTATTTAAAGGAGCCTTTGACATGGGACAGCCTTGTCGCACCGCTCTGACAGTCTTCAGATGCAGCCTGCCAAGAATGTGACCACTTAATCGAGACAGAGCTACAGTGTGAATCCTCTTCTTTAATTCTCTGCAGGAAATAAAAGAACTACAACTGCTGTTCAAAAAACATCTAAGTGAAGCTCAACTGAGGAAGTTTGTGAAAGTATTTTTTGGATCAAAAATGTAATTCCTTCATCAATCCTGCTTGTTAAGATCTTTTTTTTTCTCAAAACTGTCTTTTAATCTTTAAGCTTGAGTGAACATGTCCCGGCATCAGTCAGGGAACTCTGTTATTACAATTTCATTATTTCAGCACTCTGCCATCGCAGCCGAGATCAAAGGCAGACCAGGCTGCTTTGTGTTCAGTCTCAGCAGTGTGTATTGACATTTAAGACAGTAATGTATGGACGCTTCCATATGCTCGAGTGCTTCAGAGCACAAATCAGTGCACATCTTAAGTGAAACCTGCAGGACCAACTCACTTCACAGACTCAGTAGGCACCCAGACAAACATAATGATAGTGGTTTTGCCATAAAACATGATTACTTAAGTTGGGACTATAATTGAGTCATGTTGTTTTAATAAGTCTAGGACAGAAAGGGAATCCAGCAAAGCACTTAGTCTACAGAGGCCTGTATAATGTTTTTAGAAGATATTTTGCCAAAGGAAAAAAGAGAAAAGACAGATTTAAAGTTACTTTGAGTGCTGTGTAGTGTGTTAGAAGGTGGTGAGTGACGGTTTACACCCACATCCTTATGAACAACACTCGCACAAAAACCCTGTGGACATGCTGGAGATCACAGCCGCATGAGAGATGTCTACAGCTGCACTTTGAGGTTGTGTGCGAGCGAAGGAGGCTCTGTTGGTTTAGTCTCGTCTTTCTTCTGCAGTTGAAGCAGCACCATCCATGTACATACTGCTGAGTTCACAGGTGCAACAAACTCTCATCAAACACTATAAAGCCATAACAGTCTTTTTTTGTTACTATATGGCTCCTTGTGTTCCCGCGTGACAGATTTCTAACATCTTAAAGTGGTGGTGAGCAGACAAAATAGTATAGAGTCAGACGTTGGTTTATTCCTAAGGATGAAACAACTGTTCTTTTATTTTTGTGTTAGGAAATAGCACAACACAACGAGTTAGGCAATGGTTCATCATAGATTTAAGAGGAATTATCACGCCATCATTATGGTCTGTACAAAAATGTCCTGGTAATGCATCCAATAGTGACATGAGGCATTTAATTCTGTACCAAAATCATGGACAAACAAACCAACACTACCATAACGAAATATGTGAAAAATTATAAAACATTTATTGGTTTTAGCCTCTAAAATGTAAGAACTTAAACTTAAAACTTTGACCACTTCAGTTTACTGACAACTTCTTCATTGTGACAAATTTTTATGAGGAATATCAGTAGGCATATTTGGCTTTCACATGGATTCATTTAATTTCTGTGCCTAATAAAAACGCCAGGTGTCCCCAACATATTTTTTGCACTAAGTTTATACACTGATCAGCCACAACATTAAAACCACAACACCTCTGAATGTGTCCTGTGGTTTACAAGCACCGAGAAGTTAACAGCAGATCCTGCAAGCCTTGTAAGTTGCAAGTTGCAGCCTTACAACTGCAGAGTTACAGTTGTAAGACATTTCTTCCCATAGTGCATTCTGCTGTCATCTCTTCCCCAGGTAAACGACACACACACATCTGGCTGTCCACATAAGGTAAAAGAAAATGATGTGATTAATGCGACCAGGCCACCATCTGTCATTTCTCAATGGCCTAGTTCTGTAGACGTTTTTGGTGGTGGAGATACGCAGCAAGTAGGGATGTACTGTGTATTCTGACACCTTTCTGTCATAGATGCATTAAGACTTTCAGCAGTTTGTGCTTTGTAGCTCTTCTATTGGATCAGACAACATTAACTCCTGCCTCAATTATTTCAGTTTGTGGTGTCACCATAGCTTTTACTCGTGTTCACTCATCGATAAGCTTTGGTTGATTATGAACCTGTCAGCAGTTTACTGGTTGTCTTTCCTTGGACCACTTTCTAAAGACACTAACCACTGCTTGGTGGGAACACCCCACACAATCTGACATTTTCCCACATAACGTCTAGCACGTCCATCACAATTTAACCCTTGTCATAGTCTCTCAGATCCACACACTTCCCATTTTTCCTGCTTTCAACACTTCAACATCAAGAACGAACTGTCCGCTTGCTGCTGCTTAATATATCCCCCCTTGACAGGTGCAACTGTAACAAGAAAATCTGTGTTATTCACCTCACCTTGTCAGCGGTTAATGTTGTTCCTGATCTATGTACGTGTCAGCTTCTTGGCTTTAGACCTGTTCTTTAGATGCAGCTAAAATCAGACGCCATCAGCAGATTGGTCGACTTCACCAACATCAAGGCCTACTCCGGTCTGTGATGTGTCACCTGCCACCAAATTAACATCCAGGCAGCCACAAACTATATTAGACCAGGATCTAATTGACCGAAGCTTTGAACCGAAGAAGCAGAGCCTGAAAGTCTCCATGGTAATGTGACATCAAAGACGTGTGCTGCATACGAGCTTCATTAGAGAAAGAAAATACCTAGTGTTGTTGAGCCAGAGGAGGATACATGAACCGACACATGCTCCTGTCATAACACAGTACATGCAAGAACACACAGGGGACACTGCGGCTAGGAGGAGCATATTTCCACTGTTCCCAGCGACCCCTGCTTCAAGGTGATGTGAAATATGCAGGAAATGCCTCTTGGTGGCTTCCTGGCCTGTTTTAGAGCTCTGAGAGAGGAAGGCATACCGGAAGGAGAGCTGAAGGATGTTCAAGGCTGAGAGGAGGTTCCTTAAAGGCAGTCACTGTCACCTTGGTGGAAATATTTAGGGCAAGTTTGCACTTTAAAGCAGCTATAATCAATATTTTTAATTTAATAATGAATCACATTAAGGCTAAAATCAATATCATAAGTGATTAACAAATTGTGTGCTCATGTGTCGTATTAACTGGTTCAACCTCCTGTTAGGCATTTGCTGAAATAAAGTGTGGCTGGTTTGTTTCAGGCAAGTTAAGGCACCTCCAGAATCTTAAGGGATGACTGCTCACGTGAAAGCATTAACTCATCAAACACACCTCAGGAGTAAAAGTAGGTCAGTTAGACACATTTAAGTATTGATTAATGGATTTAATTGCTCAGCTCTAGGTCGCGTTATTACTTGAATATGAAATGTGTTGCTCGTACTGACAAACCCACAGGTTTTGAAGCTCAGTGTGGTAGCCAATATGAGCAAATAGGTAGAGTATGAGTGGAGCTGAGACGGATCGAATAATCTCTTGTCCATTGACTGTCCTGTGACGGTCACACTCTTGTCACTTTAACAATACATAACTTTAAGCCTTAATACAATTTAAACAAGTCAGTTACAACTCACTCTCTATACAGTTGTCAGTAATGGTAAAATTAGCTATAGAGACCAAAATAATTTTTGTACCAGGCTGTAAACATGTTTATTTCTGCTGTACAGATGGGCATTTTAATATTGGGGTTTATGGGGATTGACCCACTTTTGGGGCCAGCCTCAACTGGTCATTGGAGGAACTGCAGTTTTTGGCAGTACCTTCATTTTCCAGGCCCTGGGGTTGCCACTTGGTGTCTGCCAATGCAAAGGTGTGGCTCACTGATTTGTTTTAAGCCTTTTGTTTCTTACATTATTGGAGCCCTGTGGCCCAGTTTTCTTGGATTTGATGAAAAAAGAATACTAAATATCACCAGAATGATTAAGATAAAGCCTGCAAACACTGCAAAAAAAATCCCAATTTTATGATTCTGAGTACACTGTCATATAACATAATGTAAATGTAGATGTCTGCCTGCTCACCAAGCAAAACTGTCTGATGTAATGATGATTTGATGCCAGTAATCATCTCATCTAAGGGGCCTGCAGAGTAAATGGAACAAACTTGAATGGGGCCTTTAATCAGATTAGAACATGTTGTCATGAGATAAAGTAACACTTATCTAAGACGGGAAGGAAAATAGAAATGCAAATTAAGTATGGACTCATATGTTAGACATTTGGTTCACATATGTAAACTGGTTTGAGTAGTTCTTGGCCTGCTGACCCTGCACACCTGCAGCTTTCTACTGACTGGTAGTTAATGTACCAGCTGACCTCAATGGAAATGTTTCC
>OMNN01096782.1:0-16405 GCA_900302755.1 Chromis chromis
TATACACACACTTATACATATACACAAAAACTGATCAAACCACAAAAACAGATCAAATAGCACTGTGCCGACAGAAACATTGAAACTACTTAAGCTAACACCGAGAGCTAGAGAAGCCGCTGCACTGCTGTGCACCGCCATCTTGGTAACAATACAGATATAGATTTAAAAAAACACAGATTTTGTTCTTGTTTCCCCTCTCAAAAAATAAATAATCAGTTATTAGAATTGTTTCAGATTTCTTTCTTTTTCTGGTTGATTGCTTCAGCTCTGGTTAAATATTTGAAATGGTACAGTCATCCCAAATATTGTTAAGTATTTGTTGTTAAGAGGATCTCCATTAGCTTCATCTGACTCAGTTGCTAGTTTTCCTTGGGTTCAATTTTATCTGTATAACCAAAAATCATAAATATGACCAAGAGGGTTGTGTACCTTCTATTTTGAGACACTAAAATGTAAAAATAAAACCTTTTATTTTTCAGGGGAAAAAAAGGGGAAACTTGGTCCCAAACTAGTCCATTTGCCACAGCTGAACACTTTACTTTAAAATAAAGTCTAATGAGAGGAATGAAGGACAAAGTCTTTAATTAATGTTTGTTTAAAAGCAAATAATTGGAAACATGCATTGACAGTGCTGTCTATGTTATTTTATCTTTCCCAGGCCTTTCATGCAGCTCAGCGGCGATGTGAAGAGCTTGAAGAGGCCTTAAACTCTCGTTCCCAAGTGTTGGAAATGCTGCAGCAGGAAGTGAGCAGTGCTGATCAGCAGAAGCAGGTACAGATCCTGTTGGACTAGATGCCGGTGATGCAGCTACTTTTATTGTTTTGATTTTCATATTGTTCTACGTATTGGCTGATGCCTCCAGTGAAATGACAACTATTCAAACACCACACACCCTCCATCTAGATGGCACGTCATTCAGATGTATTGTTTGGCTGACAAAACACAAAATCACACCCACGCATCTTCTTTCCCTCTTGTCTCCTTATCTTTCTGCTCAGATCTTGACTGCTCAGTTCCGGCAGATGGAGCAGGAGCTGGCCGAGGCCATGAGGCTGAGGGAGGAGGACAGGCAGCAGTGGGCCGAACAGACCAGCAGGGCTGATGCAGAACTCGCAGCCCTCCGAGGCAGCCTGGAGGCCTTGGAAAGTGAGAGGACGGAGGTGGCGAGGCAAGAAAGCGAGCTGGCCTCCCTCAGAGAGGCAGAGCTTGTTAGTCAGGAGGCTCTGGAGAAGGAGAAGATGGAAGTTGCCAGATTGGAGACACAACTGAGTCTGATGAAAGAGGCTGAGCTTGCAGCCCTTCAAGCAAGCAACGAGGCCTCAGAGAGAGACAGGGCGGAAATATCTCGACTTGAAAGTGAACTTGCATCAGTGAGAGAGGCAGAGTCTACAGCTGTCCATGCCAGGCAGGACGCCTCAGAGAGCGAGAAGTCAGAGGTCGATAAACTAGAGAAAGAGCTGGCAACCCTCAGGACAGAGCAGGAAGATACGCAGAAGAAAGGCGAGATTTTGGCTGAAATCTGGAGACATCTACGTTTTCTGTCTGTAGAAAATGTGCCTGAGGAAATCCCTGTCCCTGCTGACCTGTCGCTGCTCCTGGACACTGTACAGTCTGTTGAGACGCAACTGATAAGGCTGAAAGACGAATGCAGAGAAAGTGAGGAACGCTGTGCCCAACTCACCAGCACCACGGAAACCCTTCAGGGTATGAGCCTTTATCAATGATTCAGTGTTTTGATGCCAAACTCTAAGCTTTTTACTGACCAATATGAACATCTGATTTTCAGAACAACTAGACAGAAAAGCTACAGAACAGGAGGAAGCCACTGCAAAGATACAGCAACTGGAGCAGCAAATTGTTTCGGTCAGTACTAAAGCTGTAATAACATGTAATCTGTATCTGCATATATTATAGGGATTATCAGTTCATGTTCCTTTATGCTGTTTTATTGCTCTTTGACCTCAACATGTGGGGCAGCAGGAATTATGCTACAAAATAGTCTCTAAACTGAGTCAGACCCACAGCTGCTGTTTTTGCTACTAGAAAATAAAAATGGAATGAACTGACATCCTAAACACGGCCTTTGCATTTTCCCCTAGTATTAGTAAGCATTCACGTCATCACCTTTATGCCTGCACTGTAATCAGAGCTCAGTATGCAAATAATTGGTCAGTCAACAAAAAATAGCTGGTCAAAGGAAGCAAAGCAGGGCCAGGTGTTTTACACTTTTACAAGGGAAGACTTCCAGCTAGTGCTACTACTTGTAGCTTTTGAAAAGTTAGCTTAAGCATACAAGAGGAATCAGAGATCTGTGACAGTTTCCTGGGTGATTTTTAGAGGCATTAGAGAGTGTTTTTGCTTATCCAGGTATAATATTCAGATAAACTTCATGTCTTGTAAATGGAGACCAAAAATAGAGTGATCAAACACAAAGAAGTGAGTTTTGGAAATGATTACCTGCTTAACACAAGATGTAAGCAGCTTGTTTCACTTGAGATATAAACTTCAAAAGGTTGTTCTAAGTAAGCTCTATGATGAACTGCAAGCTTTATCATCTATGTAAAGCTTAAACTTCAAAGTTTCTCAGTGCATTTGTACTGAGTTTCTGTTAGCCCATCTCTTTTCCTATGATTAAAAAAGGTGTTGAAGTGGAGCTGGAAAGTCAGTATCAGCTGAGGTATAAGAAGTACTTCTTAGCAGTCTGCTAAGTCAGACAACCGTCTCATTTGCACTCTTCCCTCCCCCAGCTGTTAAAACACAATTTGCAAAGTCATCCTTTATTATGTGAGCAGGGCAGTCGGACAGGTCTAATCCTCTACAACTGGTCCAGAGACACAACGTCAGTCTGGACAGGTCACTTCCATGTGTCTCAGACAGGACGGAATCAGGGTCATACAGCAGACAGAAAGTATGAGGATGTAATCCCTTCTGCACTGATCCACTGAGCCGACCTTCACCTAACTGCAGCCTGATACAGAGCGCTGCTGATTTAAATTGAAAGAACAGTCGCAGAGCCTTTCTATTATTTATGTGTCCTTTTAAAAATGCCTTTTATTTATTTTATTTGTAAGTTTTACTTTAATATACTTTATCTGTTCTGTTTGTTTATGTCATCTTTCTTATCTCATTTTAGTTTAGTTTTTAAAATTTAGTTTTTGTACTTTCAGTGGTCTGACTTCATTTAATTACAAAGCTGAATTGTTGTTGCTGTATAAATCAAGTTTATTGCTGTAAAGTTTTTATTCTTGCAGAGGAATATCTATCTGCATTATATGATAAAACATGGGATTATTTGTTTTCTGGCCTGGCTGCAATCTCATATTTAGTTTGTCTTTTGTTTTACTTTCAGATGTCAGACACAAATGACGCAACTGAACCATCACAGGATTCATCTGAAGCTGAAAAAGGTACAAGAATTGGACTCCTAAAATAAAGTCACTCATAATATGAAGACAGTGGTCAAAATTAGTTCTGATTACCCAAACAAGTGCATTTGTTTATCTTCATGATGTGAGCATGTGTGGAAATGGGGACAAAGTTAGAGCCAGAATTTAACACTATAAATGTAATGTTCCTATTAAATTATTGTTGGAATAACTTTAGAGTAAAATGAAAGTCAAACCAGAATGCATCTTTATTTTAACTATAATATATAAGAATAGATATATTAAATAAATATCCTAAAACATAATTCTGGGATCTCTAAAGGTTTCCATGTTTTTGGCCTTTTAATCCGTGTTAGAGGAAAATTCATATTTCAGGTTCTGCTTATCGTACTGTATCTTTAGATTTCCTATTGTGCAGTATGTAAATTTACAGTAGTCTTAGATTAGACTAAGGTAATAAAATAGCAAAGCTGTGAACTTTGAACACTATTGTATTGTAGCAGCGCACACCCTCTATTATAGTGTTTGTTCTTTGACTGAGTAACTGCACTTGACTCAGTTCCTGCTTATGTAAAATAAATGTTAAAGCAACATGTGCTTTCTATTGACATAAAATGTGACATTCTTCTTTTTCGTTTTTTATTCTTGTTGACTTTCACAGCACACATTCTGGCACTGGAGCAGCAGCTGTTAGAAAGAGACAATGAGCTGGTTGCCCTGCGAGAATCCGTCATACTGGCTACAAAGCACAGCTCTAGTGAGGCTACATCAGGTGAACACTATGATCAGACCCCAGATCAGGATGTCAGTGCAGCTCCACTTGATAGTTCTGCAACCCTCCCTGAGTTCATGGAGGATACACAAGAAGAAGAGACCACCTTAGTTGCTGAAGACACCTCAATGCTCTCCATTTCTGCTGGTAATGAAAGTAGCCCAGAGCTAATTGGACACCAGTCTGAGTCTCCAGAAGAATCTAAAGGAACGTCCTCGGATGAAATGGTCGCCAGCAGTGATTCAGAAGTGGCCCACAGCAGCTGGACTCTCCTGGACGCTGTGAATCAAGATGGAGGTCAGGAGTGGCCCTCCCTCCTGCAGGACTTCAATCAGTCATGGGTGGCGACGAGCATGGAGCAGGAGTCCTCCACAGTTCAAGTTGAGTCTCCGTCTGTCATCATCAGAGAGACAGTTCAAGTTCATCTAAGTCAGCAGAGTTCATCCTTGTCAGATGCTAACATGCTCTCTGGCCAGGTCTTTGCTCAGGCTTTAGCTGAGGAGCTCCAGAAGAGGTACAGCGAACTGTTGGCTGAGCTGCAGAGGCTCAAAGATGCAGCTGCAGAGTCGCAGGAGAAAATTAAGAATCTGGAAGAAGAAACACAGTTTCTCACTGTTGCCAAAGAAGAGGCTGAGTCCAAAGCCACTAATTTTTCAGAGGAGCTCAAGTCAGCCAGAGAGGAGTTAGATAACCGCTCCCAGCAAAGCAGCTCTGTGGTGGAGAAGCACGGCGTTGAAATGCAGCTTCTAGAAGAACAGATCGACATTTTAGACACTGAAAATAAATCCAAGGAGCAGAGAATCCAGGCTTTGCTGACAGATCTGGAAATGGCTCAACAAGCTCTCTCTGAGCAGGAGGGTCAGGCCAGGATGCTGAGTACTCAGCTGGAGGACAGAGAGCTTCTCTCCTCTGAGCTCGAAAGGAGGCTTCAAGATATGGAGAGCAGCATACTGGAATACTCTCAGACATCAGATCTCAATAATGAGTCTTTGTCAAAGAAGGACTCAGAGATCAGTGAGTTGCAGCTTTGTCTCAGCCAGAAAGAGCAAGAGATGATGGAGCTCAATGACAGTATGTCTGCTAAACTCCTTCAGGCAGAAGAAGAGAAGTCCCAGATAGACAGTGAAGTCAGTAAACTGAAGGAACAGATAGTTGAGCTTGAGAAAGTCAGAGATGAGAAACAGGATGCAACTGGTGAAGACTCAGCTGCTCATGAAGATGATGAACTTGCAAGTCTACGAAAGGAGAAAGGAGCACTGCAAACCCAGCTGACAACCACA
Organism: Chromis chromis; assembly: GCA_900302755.1. Classification (NCBI taxonomy): domain Eukaryota; kingdom Metazoa; phylum Chordata; class Actinopteri; family Pomacentridae; genus Chromis; species Chromis chromis. The sequence continues at coordinate 5,443 of OMNN01096782.1, forward strand.
AAGAAGAAGTTGCAGGTGGCACTTGTGCAGCGCAAAGAGCTCATGAAGAAGGTTAGTGATTTTGAGCAACAAGCTAAGAAATGGAAAGAGAAAGACGAAACGGCAATGGAAGGAATTTCTGAAAATATCCCAGAGGTAGAAAAACCTAAAGGACATGAGGTTCAAGAGATGGAGGCTAAACTCATGGAGCTCGAGCAAGCTTTGAAATCCAAAGAAGAGGCAGTTGAGACTCTTGAGCAGAAAATTAGCCAACAGGATCAAGTTCTTGCTGAGACACTGTCTCTGAATAGAAAGCTAAGTGAAGAAGCTGAAAACATTCAGCAGGCTGACATTTCTTCTGAAACAACTGCATTACAATCGCAAGTGGCTTCTCTTGAAGCAGAGTGTGAAACGCTTCAGAAGAGGGTTCAGGAGGCCCAAGAATCCCGTAAAGAAACCATCCGCAAAGCAAAAGAAAAAGATAGACACCACCGTGAACAACTCAAGCAGCAGAAAGAAGAATACAGCGAGCTGATGGAACGTTATGAGGTGCAGAATGGCGAACAAGAAGTTCTTCTTACTCAACTAAAAGAACTAGAGGAGAAAGTGAGCTCCGAAAAAGAAGACCAGCCTCATCCAGAGCCCAAGCATATGGGTGAAAATGTAGAAAAGCCTGCATCAAATGACTGGGTCCAGGAGGACTGGGTGGATTTTGCTACATCAGAGACCGATTCATCACAACCACAGTCCAGTGATCCGACTCGGCATCCTGCAGAACCGTCTGACGTCGTCTCTGCACAAATGGAGGAATCTCTGAAAGCTCTCAGAGAGGAGATCCAGAGTGTGCAGGAGGCAAACACAGAGCTCGAGAAGAAGCTGCAGGAAACCCAGGACAGTCTGTCTCTGAAGGAGGCTGAATTACTGGAACTGGGCAAAGACCTACAAGCACTGAGAGAAAAGGAAAAGCAAATTGATGGACTCTCTGAGGAAATTAATGATCTCCGAGAAAAGTATCACCAAGCTGAGTCTTATGCAGAAACCCTAAAGGCAGAGATGGAAGCTGGAGCCAATGCAGCATCTACAAATGCTACATCTTCAATTACAACTCTTCAGGCTGAAGTGGACGACTTCAAGCAGTTTCTTGATAATAAGAACCATGAGATAATGGAGCTCAGTCAGCAGCTTAGCGAGCAGAGCTCACTCATACACTCAATGCAGGATACAGTGTCTCAGAAGGATCAGCTTATCTCTTCTTTACAGGAAGAACTGAAGGCTGAACAAGAAAAAACACAGAGGTTAGAGACTGATGTTCCAGAGAAGCAAGAGGAAGACAGTGAGGCAAAGATCCAGCAGCTTCAGCGAAAGCTTCAGGCTGCTCTGATCTCTCGCAAAGAGGCCCTCAAAGAAAACAAAACCCAGAAAGAGCAGCTGGCATCAACTGAGAAGGTCATGGCTGAGCTGCAGCAGAAAATGAGCTCAGCAGACGAGGAGTTGGAGAAGCTGAGAGCAGAAAGAGTTAGACTGATTGATGAAGTTGACCGAACATTACTGGAGAACCAAAGTTTAGGATCCTCTTGCGAGAGCCTCAAGCTGGCAATGGAAGGAATACTCAGTGAGAAAGATGCCTGTAAGAGAGAAGTGGAGTTGGCAAAAGAAGAGGCGACCAGAACATGCAGAGAATGGGAGGAAAAGGTTCAAGGCATGAAGGATGAGTATGAAACTCTGCTCAAGTCTTATGAAAACGTGAGCGACGAGGCAGAGCGAGTGAGACGAGTCCTGGAAGCTGCCAGACAAGAGAGACAGGAGCTGGCATCCAAGGTGAGAAGTCATGAGGCTGCAAGGCAGGAAGCTGAAAGGCAAGCAGAGGAAGCACAGAAAGAGGTGGATGTAGTGAAAGACAAAATGAGAAAATTTGCCAAAACAAAGCAGCAAAAAATATTAGAGTTGGAGGAGGAGAATGAGAGACTGAGAGAGATGCAGGAAAAGCCTGTAATAAAACGAGAAGACAAGGCTCGCAAAGCTGAAGTTGAACGGCTTCAGGAAGAGCTGGGCATTTTGAAAGCTGAGCTGGAGGCTACAGTGTCAGAAAGAGACTCTTTAGGGCAGCAGGTTGAAGAGTTGAGGGATCAAGTTGCCCAAATGGGAGAAAAAGAAAAAAGTGAAATTTCAGTTATTCCGCTGAGCTCTGCTGCTGTTGTAGAAGAGGTTGTGACTGCCCAGCAATCAGACACAGTCATGACAACAACAGAGCCTGTTGAGAGTCAATATGAAGACAATGAAAAACCCTTAACCCCAGAAGAGACTCAGGATGAACAAATAGTTGCGGTGTCTGTGACAAAAGCACATTTGCAGCCTACTGAAGAAAAAGAAGAAATGACTGAAAATGCTCAAACATTATTAGAAAATAAAATGAGGGAGATTGAGGCAGCTGTTAACACAGAGAGGGAACTGTGGCAGGAGCGGGAGGCTGAACTCAAAGCTGAACTAGCCTCTCTTGAACGAGATCTTCAGGAAAGTAAAGAGAAGGAAAGCCTTACAGCCTCTTCAGAGAAGTGCCTTCAAGAGAGCAGAGAGAGAGAAAAGAGCCTAATTGAAGAGGCTTCAAAGAGGGAAACCCAGTTCAAAGAACTCCTCAGAAGCCTTGAAACTGAAAAAGACAACCTGGAGGAGCGTCTGATGAACCAATTAGCTCAGCTCAACGGGAGCATCGCTGGCTACCAGCAAGAGGCAGCAGACAACCGGGAGCACCTCACTGAACTGCAGCGGGAGGTGGAAAGGTTAGAGAGGGAGCGAGCAGAGCTTGAAGCCGAGGCTCAGAGCGAGAAGGACCGAGCCGCCAGGCTGGAAGAGGACATGAGACAAGCCCAGCGAGAAAGAGCTGAAGCTGAAGCAGAGTCTGGAAAGCAGAGGGAGCTGGAGCAGCAGCTGAGGTCTGCTCAGAGGGTCAAAGAAGGCAGCCAGACCAGAGCACGTCAGCTGGAAGAGCTCCTGAGGGAGAAGCAGCTGGAAGTCCGTCAGCTGCAGAGGGACTGCATCCAGTACCAGGAGAGGATCAGTGAACTGGGTAGAGAAGCTAAGGCACTGCAGCTAGGCCACAATGAGCTTGGCAGCAAACTAGAACAGTCTCAACTGGAGACGTCCAAAACTCTAGAGGACCTAAAAAAGACTGAAGCAGAGTTAGATAGTTGTAAATCTAAACTACAAGAGTCCCAGAAACAGGCAAGCGAAGCCTTAGCTGCAAAAACAACCATCGAACAGAGCATCCAGCAGAGAGAGGCCATGATGAAAGCTGAGGCAGAGCAAACCCTGGACTCCGTGAGATTCAGGCTGGGAGCTGAACTGAAGGAGATGGAGCTGAGACTAGAGGAGGCAGACAGAGAAAGAGAGAAGGAAGAGGATGCTACTCTGGAGGCCAGAGAGATGGCAGAAGGATCTGAGAGACGAGCCCAAGAGATGCAAGCCCGTCTGGATGAGTCTCTGGCCAGGTTAGCTGCCTTCTCACGCTGTATGTCGTCCCTGCAAGATGACCGGGACAGAGTTTTGGATGAGGCCCGGCAGTGGGAGACTCGCTTTCATGGTGCTCTGCAGGGTAAAGAGGCTGAAGTACGTGAGGCAGAAACTCGGGCCAAGGAACTTGCAGAAAAGCTTCAGAAAGAAACTGCACTGAAAGAGGAACTTAAACTTTCAGTTGACAGGTAAAAATCCCCTCTGAATGTGTCTTTTTCCCCACATTTCAACAAATGTATTATGTTTAGTGTTTGATACCAAAAATCTTTTTTTTTTTCCTTTCAGATTAGAGAAAGCAGACAAAGACTGGCAGCTGCGGTTGGAAGAAGAGGAAAAGAAAGTCTCAGAGAGCCAAGCTGCCCTCGAGGAGGAGAAAGGGAAGCTCCAGCAAACTACAGCTGAGTTGGAGTCTGCACAAAATGAAGCCCAGGCCCTGAAAACTGAGGTGGAGAGTCTGTATCAGAGAACTCGGGCTCTGGAGGAGGCTGTTGGAAGGCTGCAGGGAGAAGTGGACCAGGCGAGGACTGAGCTGAGGGAGCGGGAAGCAGAAGAGAGACGACTCTGTCTGAATGTGGAGCAGCTGGAGACAGACCTGCGATCCTCCAAGGCCTTGACGGAGAGCTTGCAGACTGAGTTACATGAGAAGGAAAGGAGGGAGGTGGAGATGCTGGGGGAGAAGGAGCAAGCTGTGGCTCAGGTATACATGTTTTCATTTACTGAGAAATCATGGGGCAGACATTAGATATTCTTTACAAATCTTTTAACCATGTCATTTGTTTTCTAGGCTGCGGAGGAGGCCAGAAAGGAGGCTGACAGCAGGGCACAAGAAGCTGAGGAGGAGCTGGAGCAGAGAAGAGGAGAAGTTCGGGATCTGGAAGAAAAACTGCGAAAGACAGAGGAAGAGAGCAACAACAGAAAAACCAGGCTGGACTCTTTTATGAAGGCCATGGGCTCCTTGCAGGACGACAGAGACAGAGTCCTCAACATGTACAAGCAGCTGGAAGAGAAACACTTGCAGGTAATGTATAAACATAAAGGTTTAACATGTGTGGACCTTGTTTTATCGTCCATTATAATATCTTTATTGTCTCCCAGGTAATGATGGAGAAGGATGGTTTGATCCAAGAGGCGGCAGGAGAGAATAACAGCCTTAAGGAGGAGCTGCGCTCTCTGCTGGTCCAGAGAGATGACCTGTACGCTGAAAAGGCCAAGCTGTCTGCTCAGCTTCATGGCTATCGTGAGGAACTTAACCAAGTCCTAAGCATGAAGGAATCTCAACACAAACAGCTTCTGGCAGCCCAAAGGGGGCGTATTGCAGCTTTAGAAAAGGAACGTGAGGAGCTGGAAAATCAGTTAAAGAGCCTCAGCAGAGCCAGAGAGACAGAAGTAGAAGCAGCGGTACACAGAGTGGAGACTGAGACTCTTAGTCAGGCTGTTGACAGCAGACCAGCATCACAGGTGATTGATGCTCCTGGTGCAGAAGTCGAGAAGCTGAGGGAGCAGCTGCAGGCATCTAGAAAGGAAGTGGAGGCTTTGGAGGAGACTCTACAGAGGGAGAGGCAGGAGCAGGACAGCAAGAGCAAAGAACTGGCTGAGCTTCGATGGGAGGGAGGCGTGATGCGGACGGAGTCTGAGAGCGCTCAGGAGAGGGTGGCGGAGCTGGCCAGAGACCTGTTGGCTGTTGAACAGAAGCTGCTGGAAGAGAGAGAGGCAACAAACCAGCTGAGAGCAGAGAATCAGTCATTTGCTAAAGCCATGGCCTCCCTCCAGGACAGCAGGGACCAGGCAGTGAACAAGGCCCAGGAACTGAGCCTGAGACTGGAGGAGATCAGCAAAGCAGGAGGCCCCACAGTACACAGCAGTCCTGGAGGCTCCACTGGAGAAGTGTGGGGGCTGAAGAACGCACTACAAGCCCTGCAGAATGACAGGGAGAGGCTGGTGAGTGACTCATGAACTCCTCTGGTGACAGCTGTTTATAGTGATACGCTTGGTTGTACTTTTGTTGAGTTTTAATTGACATTTCCAGGATTTCCACACATCGTTTTTTCATCCTTTTTATGTGCAGCTGGAGCAACTTAAAACACAGACGTCTGAGCTGGAGAAGCAGAAGTCAGAGCTGGCCCGGCTAGGAGCTGGAGAGCTGATTAAAGTCAGTCAGGAGCTGTTTGAAGAGAAGAAGAAGAGCGAAGACATGCTGGGTGTCATAGCACAGCTAGAGAACGTGATGGAAATGGGCAAGCACGAAATTGAGACTCTCAGGTGACGCTACACAGCAGAACTAGCTTTTTTCATTTTAGTTTGTCTTTTAAGCAAAATGGATTTATTGTATGCCACTTTATGCTTTTTTTTTAAATTATTTAGGCTGGAACGAATTGACTGGATGGCTCAAGCAGAGCAGCTGAAGCAGCAGACTCTCACCACACTCTCAGAAAGGGACCAACAACTGCGGCAGCTCAATGCCATGCTGGAGGAAGCTCGCACTCATAAGCCCAAACTGCAGCAGGAAGACTATCAGAGAGAGGTAGGGGTCTAAACATCTGCTTGTAGTTCAGACTGCAAAGCTACACAATAGATGCTGTTGATAGTGGCTTTGCAAACATAACATACTTTACATCAATGCCTTTTGGAGATCCATAGAGGTAAAATGTACTTAATTTTTTGGAAACAAATCAAACATTTGAGAAAAAATATAAGGGAAATTTTATGTAATGGATCTTTTCATTTCTTTCTTATGTTTTTAATCTTTGGACATCTTAGAAAATACACGTAGACTGTGTAGGTTTATCATTCATGTTACATGCTGGGTATAAATACTTGGGCTTCAGGTGGTATTAGTGGTAAGTGTAATACAAATTTTAGAATCAGCAAGTCACAGGATTCAGATTTAACATAAATGATCTCTGTGATATTGCTATTTTCCGACAGGGTACAGAGGAGGTGGACAGCGCTCCTGGAGCCCCACAGGAGCGAAGCAGCCTGCTGGACAGCCACGCCTACATAGCTGAGGTCAAAGAGCTACAGCGGAGGTACTGTACCAATCAGACCTTAACAGAAATATGAAAGTGGCATGTTCAGACACAGAGATGCTGATTTTTTACTTCTGTGCATCAGACTAGATGAAGAGACACAGCAGAGGCTGGCTGTTGAGGAGCAGCTGATGGCCACACAAGATCGACTCACACGGTAAGAACTGTCATACAAGATTGTTAAAGTTGATATAAAAACTGTTTTTGTATTAACAGTGGATTAAATTACTACTGTTTGGATGTTAGGGCTGCACGGTGGCTCAGTTGTTAGCACTGTCACCTCACAGCTAGAAGATCGCCAGTTTGCGTACCGGTTAGAACGCCTGGGATCTTTCTGTGTGGAGTTTGCATGTTCTCCCTGTGCATATGTGGGTTTTCACTGGGTTCTCTGGCTTCCTCCCACAGTCCAAAAACATGCAGAGGTTAATTGATGATTCTAAATTGTCCGTAGGTGTGAATGAGAGTGTGCTTGGTTGTCTGTCTCTATGTGTAGCCCTGTGATAGACTGTCCAGGGTGTCCCCTGCCTTCGCCCTGAGCCGGCTGGGATAGACTCCAGTCCCCCCATGACCCTACAGAGGATTGATGGATGATGGATGGATGGATGTTTGAATGTTAAAGCGGCCACTCATAGTGACAAAACCACAGTAAATTGTCCCCCTGCAGTCCCCCTCAGCTCGACAACTCTCTGAACCCCCAAAATCCGCCTGCAGTTTTATAAGACGTATTGTCTTGTAAAAATCACCAAAATTACACTATTTGTGACAAACTGTGAAAACAGAGAGAATCATCGCAGTTTGAACATTCTGACGGTCCTTGACGTACTCATCTGTGACATGGCGTTCATTTAGGAAACTTAACCAAAGCTAAGCTGAAAATTGTTGGGTGTTTTCAAAATTAAAATTTGCCAAAGTAAACCGTTTGCTCCAACCAGATTCCATAAAAAAAAAAAAACTCTGCTCCTCAACACAACCAGGAAGTTTAGTGACTCAACTGTGACCAACAGTCTCATGATAGAAGTTCTTTTCAGCTGGACTGAGCTGAACTGTATGCTGGGTTTACACAGAGCAGATACAGGAGAAGTTTGAAAACACTTAAAAATGTAAGTAGTAAGTCATTAAAGTATGGTTCAGGCTAATATAAACACAGCACCGGCAGTGTGTTTTAGGAGTGATCGGGTAAATCCTAAATTACTTTCAGTAAAGGTGCACGTCGAGGGTCACTCAGTGAGGTGCAGCATCTGTGAAACATCATATCTAGAGAGACGAGTGCTTTCATGTGGCAGCCTTGTTGATTTGGGTGGAAAAAAGAAAAATAGTATGACAACGGAATTCTTTTTTTAGACTCAGATCTAGCTCTGTGATATGTTGAAACAACAAGAGACTCGGCCAACGCAGTACCTGGAACTTGGGCATGGAAACAGTATTATCAGGAGGTCGAGACGTCACATCTTAACAAGCTGATTAGTGTCTTTCAGCTGATTGTTTGGTTTTGTTGCCAACTTTTGTTCAGTCCAAGTGCTCTCATTAGTGTCATTTGGCTACCTGCCCATCACCAAGCGGCAGGTAAAATGACCACTGACCAGCTGATGATCGTACAGTAGGGAGGTCGGTAGCAACTACAGAGGAAGATATTTCATCCAAGAGTTGGTAGAGAGCTCAACAGAGATTTAAAAAACAAGTTGATGTAAGTGGATGTGTAATTAGGCCTCTGTTTGCTAACAAATTTGCAAATATCAACTAAATACATCAGTGTTTTCCTTGCAGCTTCGACCAAATGTCATAATACTAAATACATTTGAGTATCTAGCATAAACTGCATGAAGCATAAAATACAGATTATGTTCCGTGTTGCTCTTCCCTGTCTTAATCTGAGCGTGAAACAACATTTATCATGAGACTGGCCTTGACTAACTGTTTTTAATCTGTGTAATGTTTGAGAAACTTACAAATTCTGCAGGTTTTTCTGCATCTGAATAATTCATCTTGTCCTTTTTTAGCTGTGACACATTTGTTCAGTCCACAAACTATGACAGCTAACATCTGTTTTTATTATTATTATTAGTCACAGCCAGGGTACGTGGCACTCGGCACACGACGGTGATCACTCAGAGACTGCTGTTTTTATCGAGCCGCCGGAAGGAGCTGTCACTCGAGTAAGGCTCCGCTAATGTCCTGTACCACCTCATCTGTCATCCTAATAACGGTAATAAAAAGACTTACGAGCCGAATGCTTCCTGTAACCTTGTGTTTCTACTCTGGCAGAGTCGGAGAGGTGGTCCGGGTTTGATGCGGATGCTCCGAGTGGCCTTCTGCTCCCGCCAGCGCACCCCTCTGCTGCTGAGCCTCTATCTGCTCACTGTGCACGTCCTGCTGCTGCTGTGTTTGGGTGGATACCTCTGAAACCAGCTCCCTTTAACACTGACAGATAAGAGAGAGGAGGAGGGCAAAGAAAATGGAAATGTGGCACAGACCTAACCCAAGCCATCATTTCATTTATAATGTTACATGTAATGAATTAAAGAAGGGCAGGAGGGACGTTCTACATGCAGACGTTGCACTTTACAAGACTTAATCTTTTAGCCAAAGTATATAGATTTATATTGGGAGCTGGTGACTTTGATTTTAACCATTTGGTCTGGGATCACTTTGAGTATGTGTGATATTCTTTCAAAACCCAAGCATAGCAAAGGGACATACTTTCCTAACTAAAATGTTTTAGGAAGAGATGTATATTAATAATCAAGTGTTGTGGCAGATGGTGTTCTTCATGTGCCTTTAGATTTGGATTTAACCTAAAGGGATCGCTAAGTTAGAGCTAATGTTCTACATCTTGGGAAATGTGCTTATTAGCGCTCTGGCAGAGACTATATGTGTAGTCTTCTTAGAATTTTGGAAGATTGTGTTTAATTATTAATCAAATCTAATCCCTTAGTTAGGACGAGATTATTTTGATGACACTCGAATCTGTCCGTTGTATTAAAAGCTAGCTTTGTTAGCTTAGCTTACTGCAAAGACAGGCTAAAGAATGTTTGGTCTTTGTGGGTAAAACACCCAAAAATATCATCTAAATATTAAAAATCAACACTTTACATCAGGTTAGTTTAAAATACAAAGTGTAAAATACCAATTTGCTGTTTTTGATGCCGGTGTTATGCTGTATTCGGTCACTAGACTATTTCTAACCTCTGAGCAGGGAAGACTCTAGACAGCTACCAGTACCAGCTAACACATAAAATAACTCCTAAAAAGAGCAAAATTTCAATTTTATGTGGCAGGTTTTGTAGAATACATAAAACTAGATGAAATTTGTTAGTCTGTTAACCTTTAGGTGCTTTAGTTAGACAGACCTACAGTAGCCTTGTTCCTTTTTTTGTTCTAAGCTAGCTAGCTGCTAGCTGCAACATAAAAGGACATTTAGTTTTTCTGTTTCCAACTCTCCGTCAGACAGCTAGTGAATCTGTTTCCCATTACTCTTTTTAAGATGGCTTGAGGTTTAGGGAGTGCTCCTATCGTCCAGTCTCTTCCTCAGCTGCTCATTTCATGCACAAAAACAGAGCACAGTGCAATTTCTGTCCGTACACATTCCTATATTGTGTTTTCCTTCACTTTCCTCTAATATAAATCACTTTCCTTAAACGAGGACCCTTATATTGATATTTGTACATATGTACATGTATTATGTATGTCAGCTGGATGTGGGCTTTCCTTATATTTATCCAGTTAGATCCCTGTCTGTGCTTCCATGGCACAGATTTAGATATCACAGTTTGTAGTTTTTATGGCAGATGAAGTTGCCTTCAGGTGCAATGTTACCACAGTGTGGATTCATTCCAGAGGAGGAAGACTGCTGTGTTTTCTAACGATATCCGTCCCATTACCTGACTACTGCGATGTAGCATAATTTATTGTTCATAAGAAACTGTTAAATTGTCCACCACCTACACGTGTATCGACATTATCCTCCGTTTAATCGCTGTGTTGTGTCGTCATCTTCTCTCTTAATTCACATTCTTCACATCTTACACCCACTCACACTGTAAATAACTGTTTAAAGGGCTGTATAGAATAATAAAATGTAATTAAAGCCTTGGTGGTTTAGGTGAGGGACCAGTCTTGTCGGCATTAATTATTTCCTCGTTAAGGTATCTGTAGGGGGAAAAACAGACATTGGGATGTTTTTGTTTACACTTGGGCTCAGTTAATTCTAATTCAGAATATTAACACTCTATCTTCTCCTTTGTCTTTGTAAAATAATTAAGAATAATCGGCTTATTACTTTGGAAAACCTGTCGACCTGACCACTGTCGTGCTTGTAATGCTGAGAGTTCTTCTGAAAGTTAAAATTAAGCTCAGGTTCCAACAAACTGAGAGATGATGAGTTACTGTAACACTTTGAAATGCAACTATTTAAACGCTGGTCTGAAAGGATGTTTTTCTTTTTTCATGGGAGA
>OMNN01096782.1:19673-34703 GCA_900302755.1 Chromis chromis
TTATTACAGGGAGCTTTGTTTCCTTTGTACTGCTTTGTTTGATGCCTTTACTTCATGTTTGGCTTATTTTAGCTCAAACTATACACCGATCAGCCACAACATTCTGACCACTGACAGGTGAAGTGAATAACATTGATCATATTGGTACTATGTGGTGTTCTGCTGGAAAACCTTGGATTTTAACATCCGTGTTGATGAGACTCAAATGTCACTGGCCTACCCCTGCAGGAAAATGCACCCCACCACATGGCAAATACATCAAACAATCAGGAACAACTTGAAGAACATGACAATCCCCCAATATGTTGATTTGACCTCCAAACTTCCTAGACCCCATTCTGATCAAGCATCAACAGGATGCAGTGGAACAAGTTTGAGACCCCACTGCACAAGCCAGAGTACCCAAAGGATCCACTGCCAACATCCTGGTGCCAGACCCCATAGGACACCCTGAGAGGTCCTCTTGTCCATGCCCATGCCCAATGGTTCAGAGCATTTTTGACCACATAAGGGGGACCAAGACAATATTAGGCAGGTGCTCATAATGTTGTGCTATGTGCTATTATTATTTTTAAGATTTATTTTTGGCATTTTATGCCTTTATTGGATAGGACAGTGGATAGAGTCAGAAACGGGAGAGAGTGGGGAAGGACATGCGGTAAACGCCCGAGGTCGGAATCGAACCCAGAACAGCCGCTACTTCTCTGCACTTGAGTCACGCAACATAACCATTAGGCTATAGGGGCGCCCCATTCAGAGCATTTTTGAGCACATAAGGGGGACCAACACAATATTAGGCAGGTGGTCATAATGTTATGCCTGATCGGTGTACAATAGTATGTATATTACTGTGTATTTGTGCAAATCAACTGCAGCCATTTCACTGTTTTATCTCTTCAGTGTCGCAGAGCTCAGAAGCAAAGTTGCTGTGGAACATGAGCAGGTGAAGCAGAAGGAGCACGTTCCCAAAGCATCATATGGATATGGAGGGAAGTTTGGAGTGGAGAAGGACCGAATGGACAAGGTTAACAAATTACTCATTTTAGTCGTCAAAAATATGGTGGTTTGCTCGTCTTACATGCTGCCAGATTGTCACATTTCTGTATTTTATCCTCGTGCTGCTTGTTCATGAATGTATCTGTCTAGGTTGCTTTGGGTCACGACTACGTGGCTCAGGTTGAGCAGCACTCTTCCCAGAAAGATGCAACAAAGGGGTTCGGAGGGAAATATGGTGTTCAGAAAGACAGAGTTGATAAGGTGAGAAGACATGAGGACTCTTGCAGTTTGAGAGATGCAAAGATTTGACAAATACAAATAAAAAGAGAACACATTGCACCCATCTTAGAATTTTTTACACAGCTTTTGTATCCCTTTTGAATTTGATTGAAAAATATGACCTGCTTACAAGGCTGTAAAATGTTTAGCACCTGCATACTTTGTCAACAAACACTGCAGAATTAATGTACAGATAAAACAGTTAAATATGGAGAGGCAGCCTTTTCTTACTATGTGCACCTTCTGTAAATTCCTTTTAAAAAACTTGAAACTTTAAAGCTGCATATGAAAGGTGTAAAACAGATAATGTGTAGTATTATTTATCACTATGATTAAATACAATCTCTGTGTCCTCTGCAGTCTGCTATGGGCTTTGAGTACAAAGGAGAAGTGGAGCAACATGGATCTCAGAAAGGTAGGTCCAGCTTCTAATTTACAATATCCTGCTTTTGGAAGTTGCTACTTAGCAGAGTGCAGAAGGTCTCATTCATGACTTTCTTTACAATTCATTGTTTTAGATTACTCAAAGGGATTTGGAGGAAAGTACGGCATCGAGAAGGAAAAAGTGGACAAAGCAGCTCTGGGCTACGACTATAAAGGCGAGACGGAGAAGCATCAGTCGCAAAAAGGTGAGTTCAAGTTGGTTAAATTGCTAATTTTGATACGGTTTGCTTGATATTTGGTTAATTCTGCTTTTGCATTTTCATCAGACTACGCAAAGGGATTTGGAGGGAAGTACGGAGTGGAGAAGGAGAAGGTGGACAAAGCTGCTTTGGGATACGACTATAAAGGAGAAACAGAGAAGCATCAGTCACAGAGAGGTGAGTTATGTATGAAGCAGGTGGAATATTCTATCTGAAATCATCAGGAGCTTCTGCTCGACTATCTCTGATTATAATGAAACTTAAGCTTGATATCTCAAATTCTTTTTAAGATTTATATTTTTTGTTTTTAAAAATGCCCATTGACCCTCTTTTAGCACATTTCTTATGTTTAAACCACAATATCTCAGGAGCTGTTAATGAGAAAGGCATGACATTTTCAATGTTGTTTTTCATCACGCCATTGATTCAGAATCCATAATATTGTACTTGGAGACAAAAATTTCATCTTTCTATCTAGAAATATTTTAGTTTTTGTGGAAAAACTTGTCAGACCTGCTCAATCGGTGATGAGAGTTCAGTGAAAACATTTTTTATTCACGTTTTCACATCAAGTATTTCACATTAAAAAGTGTTTTGTATGTTTTGTTTTGTATCATTGTACCTACATATGGTTCCAAACATATCACCAGTTGACTTCTGCATTATCAGTTTTTTATTAGTGTGCTCAAAAAAGTCAGTATTCTTTTCATATTTCAACACAACCAGAGACTATTTAAGCTACTTGTTCAGTAGTACAGATTCTGAATCAATGGCATGATGATATAATGATAACAGTGAAAAATTCAAGACAAAATTTGACAAATATTTTATAAATGCCCATATTTTATGCTTTCAAATTTTCAGGCAAATCAGAGATGATCTAGCGGAAGTAAAAATCTGATGGCTGAGGATTGAATGACCCGGTTGTTAGTCTTGACACTTCTTTGTCCTGACATCTGACGACTTTATTCTGTGTTCTCTTACGTATTTCTCATTCAGATTACTCAAAGGGCTTTGGAGGGAAGTTTGGCGTTGAGAAGGAGAAGGTAGATAAAGCTGCGCTGGGCTACGATTATAAAGCCGAGACAGAGAAACATCAGTCACAGAAAGGTAAGAGAAAACTCACATATGTGTAATTTTAAATACTGAAGGACTTCATGAGACTGATCAAATGTGTCTGTTTAGATTATTCAACCGGCTTCGGTGGTCGTTATGGAGTACAGGCAGACCGCATGGACAAGGTCAGTGTCAAGGATGGAACTATTTGTTCTTGTCATTTGATTAATTGTTTAATCTGCATGGAAATGGTCGAAACCTTCTATCACTGTGTACAAGATGAATGGAAATTAAGTAGACATGTGATATTGCATGAGTACCTGTTGATTTAATCTGTATTTTACATAGAAAAAAAGGTGGGAGAAGTGATGCATATTTTTATATTTTTTTGCATCCAGCACCTTTTTTTTTTTTAGTATTTGCAGTCCAGTTATATAGAGTTTAAGTTTATGTGGTTTACAGGTACAGCTCAGACCTGATTTGGTGATATGATCAGCTGAAGTAAGGCAGAATCGTGGTCCAAACATCATCCTGCTTTGGCAACCAGAGACAAGATTCCCATTGTGCTAGCTTTTAATTTAGATTTATTTTCTGCCATTCTCCAATTCTACAATTTCATTTAGCAGATGCTTTTATCCAAAGCAACCTACATAGGTAGGTAGGCGGGGCAGCATTAAGGACCTTGCCTAAGGGTCCTCACTGGATACCTGCACCCTGACCAGGATTTGAACCACCGATCTCCCATGCCGAGGTCTGGGGTGTTAGTCACTGAGCTATCCAGCTGCAGACATTCGATTAATTACATAACTGAGTAATATTTTCCGTAAGACCTCGTCCGGCTTGACCTTTCAGAACACCATAAATACATCTTGTGCTATTATTAACTTCCAGAGTGCAGCAGGATTCTCAGACATGGACTCTCCGACCTCTGCTTATGAAAAGACGCAGCCAACAGAGGCCTGTAAGTTCATTTGCATACCTCATCTTTCTAAGAAACAAATAAATCCACGACTGTTCGACTGTTTCAATGTTGGAACAATCAGAAACACAACAGAGGTCACTGCTAATGCATTGGTTTCATGTTTATTTCTGTATTGTGCAGCAAGTGCAGGTGCAGGGAAACTGAAGGCCCGTTTTGAGAGCATGGCCAAGGCTTCAGACGAGGAGAACAGGAAGAAGGTAGAAGAAGAGAGAGCGAGGAGACAAGCCAGAGAGAGCAGAGAGCGAGAGGAGGCCAAACGCAGACAGCAGGTAACAAACCGCTGCAGCGTAAATATGTAAAGAGGTCAAAGTTATTTCTCTGCACACATGAGTGATGCTGGTATCTGTGTTGTTTCCTTTAGGAGCAGAACAGCAGAGAGGAGGCGTTTCAGCCTCCACCTGTTCCAGATGTGGCTCCAGAGTACAGCATGCCTCCACCAGAAACCCACCACCACATGCCAGAGATCCAAGAAACTCCAGAACCAGAACCAGAACCAGAACCAGAAGTGAGAACATCAGATATCAGCTTCAATAACTGTATTAATAGTTCATCTGTTGTAAATGCAGCTTGTTGGAGATTTCATCAGTGTGTCGTGTGATTAGTTGAAGTGTGGAGAAGTAGTTTTTGGAGACCCGAAAGAAGAACATCCAAAAATTAAAAACCGAATCTTAAAAAGCACATAATTATCATTAAAATGTAGCAACAAGGCTCTTCTTTATGACAAAGTTAACATGCAACTCAAATGAGCCTTTGTATTTTTGACTTAAGCCTTAATTGATGGGAAACCGTCAGGCTCTCCTTCACTGCAATAGAAACTGCAGGGTGACTATCCTCAATCTCCAACATTTCAACCTGCTGTATCCTTCTTCGTGTTTGGAGTGTGGATACCTGCTATATATCATCACGCTCAGCAACTGAAGCTCTAACTAGAAATACCAAAATCACAGCTTTATTCTGATGGAAACATACTTATTCTTAAAACGAAATGTGAACTTGTCATTATCTATAGTGGTATCTCTGGGTTTGAGACAAAAGTGCTGTTTGAACACATTTACGATATTGAATCAATAATAACGGCCATTGTTGGTACGAAAACTATATAAATTGCTTTCCGTCTTTCAATACATCATGTTTATCTACATGAATATCAGATTTTGTTACAAGTAGGTAAATGTCGCCTTTAATTCACTTGACTTGTCGTATTTTGTGTCACTTCCTCGATTGAGGCCAGTGTTGCATTTTGTGTCTTTGAGCGCCCTCTATTAGTACCTAAACCTTGCAACAGCAAGGTATACACCAATCAGGCATAACACTATGACCACCTGCCTAATATTGTGTTGGTCCCCCTTATGTGGTCAAAAATGCTCTGAACCATTGGGCATGGACAAGAGGACCTCTCAGGGTGTCCTATGGGGTCTGGCACCAGGACGTTGGCAGTACATCCTTGTTCCACTGCATCCTGTTGATGCTTGATCAGAATGGGGTCTAGGAAGTTTGGAGGTCAAATCAACATCTTGGGCCATTGTCATGTTCCTCAAGATGTTCCTGATTGGTTGATGTTTTTGCCATGTGGTGGGGTGCATTTTCCTTGCAGGTGTAGGCCAGTGACATTTGGGATTTCCATTTGCATGAGGGAGTGTTCTTGTTCTGGGACAATGTTTATTTGGGTGTCTAAGTCTCATCAACACTGATGTTAAAATCCAAGGTTTTCCAGCAGAACACCACATAGTACCAATATGATCAATGTTATTCACTTCACCTGTCAGTGGTCATAATGTTGTGACTGATTGGTGTACATTGTGGAAAATATACTTACAAGCAGCTTAAGAGAATAATAAGATGAACGGTTCAAAGACAAATTAATCAAACAAATAACTTACAGAATGCTACATGGTTCATTATCTGAGACTGAGAGTCTCTACTTCAGCCAGTAATACTTGGCTTTGACTCAAGATCAGTAGTGGACACTGACCCTGCACAGTACTAGAAGCTTTGACATCTGCTCTTTCCCTCCCTCAGTTACAAACTGAGTACCTGACAGACCATATTTACTTGCTCCACAGGACTACCTGACAGACATCATTACCAACGACAGCATCAACTACTTCCGTATGTCTAAGAGGATGTACCCTCACCGGCCTGTCATGATGGTCCTGAGCCACGTTGCTCCGCATGGTCCAGAGGACTCAGCGCCGCAGTACAGCTCTGCCTTCTCCAATGCGTCACAACACATGTAAGTAAGCTTCAAAATGCCGAGACAAGCTATTTCATTAACCAAACTATGAGTCCTCAGAATGTGACAGGTTTTGGGATCTTCTATGATAATACATGCACAAATAATTGCAAACTGTTTGAATAGAACTGCCTTTGCCCATTTTATGTAAATGGGACAAAGCTGACAAGTACAAGGGTACATTTTTATATTTTCACATCCACAGCTATTTGCTTGCATATGAGTCATCCACACATCCACGCTTCCTTTCATTTGACCCAGAATGACACAAATTCCATAATCTTAGCTCGATCTCATCTTCCTCTGCCTGCAGTATGCTGTTGGCAGCTGAGGCCTCTCTTTGCACAGCCATTGTTGTGCTCCAGTTTATTTGGCTCATGTGTTCACATTAGTGCTACAACCATAACCAGTACTGCCAATTTGTACCATTTTGCCAGTCGTGATCAAAGAGAGGCATAGATGATGTGTATGTATTGCATAGGTAACATTTCAGGTACATGGATACACACACACATGTACCTAACACTTCAGCCTTTGTCTTCCTAACCCTCCATGCTCGTAACTACTGGCTGTCTAGTGCTGCTAGCTAATGGCAAACTCACTATTGGCCTCTAGAGATGCATCTAAGGCCAGTAATGAGACTGCAGTTTCCACCTCCCTCCCTCCAACCCACTCACCGTCTTCCTTCTGCTTCATCTAATCCCTCCAGCATCATTAACCTGTGCCACACAGGCTTTACACACAGAATATTCTGAAAATTCAACCCCTGTGTCTTTGTGCAAACTTTTAATTGCTCTTTCTCCATAAATTTGCTCTCCCTCCGGTGATGTTTTCCGAGAGCGCCTTCTCTGGCTATTTTTCTCACTCCATCTCCCTCTGTCCTTATCATCCGCACAAAGAGAACGAGGCAGTAAAAGTCCTGCACCCTTCTGGTGATAAAGTGTCTCACCTTGGCACCTTACAGGCCCATCTTCACACTACATTAAAGTTGCCACTGCACACTAAGCTGTGAGACATTAGCATTTCTGTAAAGTCAAATCGATTAACTTTAAACGTTAAAGATATTTTCTTCTTGGATCTCATTAGCTATTTAGCAGTTTTTATTCACAAATAATTAAAGTTCCATATGGCTTGGAGTTAAATATTGATCAAACTGTGCTCACTGTGTGCAGGCCTATTGATTGCAACACTTTGCATTTTACATGGTTTATGTACCCTCCGGTTTAGCATTGCATAAACACTTTTCTGGCTGCTTTGGAAAGAAAAGGATAGGAGACATTTGGCAACTCAGGCAGAGAATATTGATGTAGACGCACTATGTGACTGTACATTCTCTGTAATCTAATTTACAGCTATAGAATATGGAAACATTGCAGTGCAGATGTATGGTGAATGACAATGACGTGCAAAAATGTGTTTTGCTCCTTTAAGATGTAAAATGATAGATATGACTATTATGCCTCTTAACGTTTTGTGTTAAGATTAAATCTTAACATTTTTAACATCTTTTTTCTATCTTCTCCTCCTTTAAGAACCCCCAGCTACAACTATGCCCCTAACCTAGACAAGCACTGGATCCTACGCTACACTGGGCCTATGAAGCCTGTCCACATGCAATTCACTAACATGCTTCAGCGCAGGAGGATGCAGACTTTGCTGTCTGTGGATGACAGTGTGGAAAAGGTAGGCAGGCAAGCAGACAGACAGACATATGCTTAAACATAGAAACACTCATACACACTTTAATACACACACACATTTCGTCTGACAGCCTCAAGTCCTGAGAGATCTGTGCTTGTTCTGACTGGGACTGTATAATGTATTCACTGACACACTTGGTAAATTGTTCAATCCCCTTTTCCTTGAAACTGGCACAAGAGATTTGAGCTATCAAATGTGAAGTATAACTTTTTACACTCCATGGGTGTTCAATGAATTATGTCCTCCGTAGGTGTACAACATGCTGGTGGAGACAGGTGAATTGGACAACACTTACCTCATTTACACCTCAGACCATGGCTACCACATTGGCCAGTTCGGTCTGGTGAAGGGCAAATCGATGCCTTATGAATTTGATATCCGCGTGCCCTTCTACGTACGAGGACCTAATGTAGAGCAAGGTGTCACGTGAGTGACTCAGACTGTTATTTTTCTGTTATATTCAATATTCTGATATTAGTTCACATTGGAACACTTGGCAGCACAATAGCCATATATTTTTCTTGTCTGTCAGATTCTATAGAAACATTTATTATTGTTGCCCTGCAGTAATCCTCACATTGTGCTGAACATTGACCTGGCACCCACTCTGCTGGACATGGCTGGTGTTGATATTCCTGCAGAAATGGATGGCAAGTCTATCCTCAAGCTGCTGGACACAGAACGGCCAGTCAATAGGTGAACACACTCTGCTCTTTCTTACTCGGTATATCAGCGTTCAGTACACGATTCAAGAAGGGCATTTGAAATGCCAAGATTGGTTGGCTATATGTCAAAAAGTAATTTGCCTGGACTTTGTTCTAAAACTTTCTTCTTTGTGTTTTCTTGGACATGCCGAAATCTGCATTTCAAATATAAATGTGTAACAACACTTAATTTTCAGTTCAAGGATGGCATTTTAAAATGGAGTGCATGTTTGTTCAGTGCAAATACCACAGAGAGATCTGATTTCTTTTTTCTTTTTCTCATTTCCAGGTTCCAGTTGAACAGGAAGGGTAAAGCGTGGAGAGATTCTTTCCTGGTGGAGAGAGGGTATGTTTTATTGATTGACCTTTTGCAGGACATGTTCTCATTCCCTGCATTGTCTTCTGGCAACCTCAGGCTTCTTGTCTTTGGTTGGAAAAAAAAAGTGCATTTTTGTGTGCTTTCAGGAAGCCTCCACACAAAAGAGCTGATGGGAAGGAAATGGCCCAGGAGGAGAACTTCCTGCCAAAATACCAGCGAGTGAAGGACCTGTGCCAGAAAGCAGAGTACCAGACCTCCTGCCAGCAGCCAGGACAGGTACTTGACCTGCAGGCACTGAGAAAGAGAAGTTATTAAAGTTTCAAGAGAACAAAATGGAGTGTAGCTCACACAGGGTGATATTTTTAAAACTGATTCACAATTTACTGAGTATAATGTGCAGTCATTGTACTTACAGAGAACTGTTTGACATTTTTTATAATCCTTCATGAAGAGCGCTTAATTAGGTGTGTGTGTGTGCATATGCATATAAAGAGCTTTCTGGCTTGTTAAAAGTCTGGATAACACACGGTTGATCTGGACTATGTCTGACATTGTAAATGCTCTACAGAGCACAATTAGAGGTCTATGCATGGTGATTTTAACATAAAGCTATTAAGAATGGTTCACAGTATATGCTATACTGTAGTATGAGCCGGAAGACCTGTTTATATTCATATTTCCTGTGCCTTGTTTCAGAAGTGGCAGTGTGTGGAGGACCCGACTGGCAAGCTGAGGTTGTATAAGTGCAAGGGCATGGCTAGTCTCTTTGCCCCACGTATGCAGGCTCTGATGGCCAGCGGTGCCTCCCAGCTGTCTCTTACACCCAACTCCGACAGCTGCAATTGTGATGACGTGGGCTTCAAAACATCCATCCTGAAGAGGAAGAGGCTGCTTACCAAAAAGAGTAAGTTCCTCTTGTCACTCACATGTGCTATTGTTCGGGTAGTTATTAATAGACGTGATTTTGTTCAGAAAGACACTTGTTCTTTACTTTGAAATGTCCTTGCTGTAGCCTACAAAGCCTTGCCAAACAGGGCCATTAATCTCAAGCTAAAATAACCAGCTTTTGAAGTATTCATGAGGCTAGACCGATGTGTCAGTGCTGCCATCAAGTGGTGGACAAGAGTAGACTTTAATCATGAAGTAACAGACACAAAAGCTTGTTAATTATTCATAGAATATAATACTAATTGCATGGAACTTTGATTCACATCAGAGTTTTTTGTAATATGCTAGTATTCACTTGTCTGCATCACCACACATCCTGGTCTAAAATATCCACACAAAAAAATCCTTTTTCTCATCTTATTCAGATTCCTCTGTCTCGTCTTATGCAGAGATGAAATCCAGTAAGGCTGTGTCTAGGAAGCGCTGGGCCCGATCTGTATCATTTGAGCTGGATGGAGACCTGTATGCTGTAGACCTGGAGGAGGGCTACCAGCCTCTGGGCATGAGGAACAACAGCTGGACCAGAGACAGGGGGAGAGGAGCAGAAGACGAGGACGACAATGAAGAGTTCAGTGGAATGGGAGTCACAGCCAAACCCACCACCAGCAACAAACTGACCCCTGCTGCTGCTCTTAAAGTCACCTATAGGTGTGTGTGCATTTGTCTGCTTTATTAATAGAGTTTAGACTGTTTAGACCAGCACTGCTCACTTGTTTTTGGTACAATATCAACACATTCTGTGAATTCTGAATATTTTGTACTTTTAAAAACCCTGTGCAATACCTATTTTTCTACTAGAATATATGCTATATTGTTATTTTCTTTACTTATTCGGTGCAATGTTAATACTTCTCTTAGTATTTCTATTCATCAAAAAACCTGTGCAGTGCCAGGGATACGTGCAACACTGTTATTTCTAGAACTAGAACTTGTGGGTTTAATAAAGGTTTATCTTACCTCATCTTATCCTATCTGATATGGATGTTTTTTAATAATGCTGTATTGTGTTTTGTGTCCTGCAGATGCTCCATCCTTATGAATGACACAGTTAAGTGTGATGGAGGCCTCTATAAGTCACTCCAAGCATGGAAAGACCACAAACTGCACATTGAGCACGAGGTACTGTTCTGTTTTTTCACAATTAATTTTCAGGTTGTCAGAAGCCTGTGGTATATAATGAGCTTTGGGTGACTCTGTGATTATTCTTGCTGCATTTAGATTGAAACCTTGCAGACCAAAATCAAGAACCTGCGTGAAGTTAAAGGTCACCTGAAAAAAGTACGGCCAGAGGAATGCCAGTGTAACCCTCCCAGGTGAGGATTCGTCAGTGCCAGACTGTCACCAACACAGACATCCATCATATCTGACAGCTGTCTCTTCTCTTTTCAGCTATCTCCTCAAGAATAAGGACACTTTCCAGCTCAGTGCAGGGCGAATGCACTCACTCAGGTAAAACTTGCATTGATTTATTGTGAAGTTGTGATTTTTGTTTCCGCGTCAAGTCTCATTCTGCTTCATATTTGTGTTTGTATCAGAATGCCATCCAAGCAGAAAACCCAGTGGCTGCAGAAGGAGCAGAAACGAAGGAAGAAACTGCGCAAATTCCTCAAGAGGCTCCAGAACAACGACACCTGCAGCATGCCGGGCCTTACCTGCTTCACCCATGACAACCATCACTGGCAGACCGCCCCCTTCTGGACAAGTGAGGAACGACATGTCTGCAGAACATGATGAGAAACGAATGGTGTTTTTGTTTCTGGCACTATTTTCCAGAGCAGATAGGATAAAAGCACTGTTTTGAAAAGCTCGTAAAATCTCTTGTTTTCCACTCTCACCCTTCCTGTCCTCCCCCACTCCCCCTCCCTCTATCTCCCTCAGTGGGTCCATTCTGTGCATGCACCAGTGCCAACAACAACACATACTGGTGCCTCAGGACCATCAATGACACGCACAACTTCCTGTTCTGTGAATTTGCTACTGGCTTCCTGGAGTATTTTGACCTCAACACTGACCCGTACCAGGTATTTCATTTGTACAGACACACGTATCGCGGCAGATATAAATAACGTACCAATAATAACTATAAAACCATCCCACAACATGATTCGTGGTACGTTCCTGTGAGTGTGGGGGGTAGAGTTTTCCAGAGATTTTCCAAAGTTTCCAAAGCCCTTGCTGACATTTTGTCCTTATTATTCCTGCAGCTGATAAATGCTGTCAGCACTCTTGACCGCAATGCTCTGAATTCGTTGCATCAACAACTCATGGACTTACGGGGCTGCAAGGGACATAAGCAGTGCAACCCAGAGAAGGGTGAGTAAAAAGTCTCTGAGGTAAACATGATTTATTACGGTGTCTCCAATTTCAGACTTTAAGATTAATGTTACATCCACTTCCTTTCAGGAGGAAAGGAGCGAAACTACTTCAGTGAATACAGGTACTTTTTCCTCTTAACAGCTCACAGCTGATTACTTTTACAAACACTGCAGATGGAATTCAAGTTACAATATGAACTCAGGGAGGTTACAGCCTCCCCAGTGAGTCTTTGGTTGTGTTTCTGCTCAATGCGAGCCGTCTGGGGAGCTAAGGGAAATAAAATA
Organism: Chromis chromis; assembly: GCA_900302755.1. Classification (NCBI taxonomy): domain Eukaryota; kingdom Metazoa; phylum Chordata; class Actinopteri; family Pomacentridae; genus Chromis; species Chromis chromis. The sequence goes on from OMNN01096782.1 coordinate 32,136, forward strand.
CAGTGATGTTGTTCTGAAATTGAACCTCTTCAAACTGCCATGGTTCCTTACTGTTATGATCAAAGCCTTTTTAGCATGCAGAAGCCGAAGCCAAAGAGGGCTAAAATGCAAGCCTGCTTTTCAGCTTCTGCTGCTCCCGTTTTGTAATGAAGCCTAATTGCTTGTCTCTGCTGTGCGTGTGGGGATGAATGTGTGTGTGCTTGCTTGTGTGTGTGTGTGTGTGTGTGTGTGTGTGTGTGTGTGTGTGTGTGTGTGTGTGTGTGCGAGCATGCATGTATGTGTGTGAACTTGTGTGTTTGTGTGTGTGTGTGTTTTGTGTGTATATACCTGTGTGTCTGTCTCCATGCACGTGCATTTGCCCTGATACGTGCTGTGCATGCTTCAGGCCAGTTCATCGTCGAAAGAGGCCAAAAGTGAAGAAGCCCTCCTCCAAATCGCTGTGAGTTTGTCATAACCCATCTGCTCCTTTGTAGTCAGCCAAGCTCTACTACTATCTCCATCCAGATTTTTTTTTAGCTTGGTAAGATGACCCAGCAGCATGTTCTCCTATTTACTGTAGTTCTGTACTCCTCTACTTACAGTAACTATCATTTACCTGCATTGCAAAGCTGCACCATCTTCTTTTCCATTCACCCTCTCAAGTCAAATTCAGTAAAGCAATGCAGACGTGACACTGTCTCAGTACGTTGTGTTCTAAGTCTTGTTATTGTCATTTCTTACTTTTCCTCACAGTGTTTGTAGGAACCGACCACAACTGGAGCCATGGTTTCCAGTGAATGCCACAAGTGTTACAGTTAACTTACAGTGTTTTTTTCCCTGCACAGAGGGCAGATTTGGGAAGGGTGGGTTGGTTAACCACCCGCATCCCACAACCAACCATATCGGCCTCCTCCAGCGAAGGAAGGAGAATGGGGAGTGCAGGCAAACCCAAGGACCTTGACCACACTTCGATGGACCATAACCTGAGATACCACTCTTCTCTAATCTGGGTACAACTTTTTAGGGAGCTGCTCTTCGTAGCCCTCGCCCAGGTAGAGGAGACACAAAGGCTGAGAGGAAGCTTAAAGACTCTACATTTATCTACTTTGAAACATATTTCATACCAATTTCCATCTTCTGTTAGCCCCAGCTGTCAGGGCTGTCAATAGGATGCTGTAAATCAAGTGGGGCAGTTTGGTGTCCACAAACCATTCAGTCTAGCAGTAAAGCTTGTAGATAATATACAATATGTCAGCTTTAATCAGCTTTCTTTCATATCATATGGGACCCAGTGGGAACACGTCAACTCTGCTGCTACACAACGATGTCATGTCCTCATGATGTCTCTGTGGCACATGCTGATTAACTCAATAATTAGCACGGTCGGAGTAACAATAAAACGTATGTTCTTTATCTGCACCAACGTGTCTGCACATGGACGTGGACTTTTTAACGACCAACTGTATCAGATTTTTCGCCATAATCTTTTGTATTATAGTTGATCTTAACACTGATGAATGTCCTTTATGAAGCGTCATCTTCCTCACAGCCGTGAGACGTGAGATGAACAGCGTTTGCCTGCAACGATTCAACCCCATGCACAGACCTTAGTGTGGGTCTTTTCATGACGCTGAACAGGCCGACACTATCTCACAACGATACAATCCTCCAGAATATTTGACCATTGACTGAATGTGTCATTAGTGAATGCCATTTTACTCCTTTGTATTGTCAGTACCACACTGTAGAAGTATCCAAATAGTTTGTTCAGCTTGCTATACATGGTGCTACAGGATAACAATACAGAAGTAAAATCTTGCTGTACAGTACAGTATGTATTTGAATGTATGTTGTGCAATTAATATAAATGTTTACAATATTTTTTATAATACTGAAGAGGCAGACCTCATTGTATGATATGATTCGACAAAATATAGGAAGTGTAGCTTGAAAAATTTCATTGCCCGCGGTTTGTATGTTTGTTCTTTCCTTATTTACATCGGAAAAGCACTTAAAGGGTTCACTGTGAAGAGATGTACATTAATGGATGTATAGTTTACTCTGTGCCAGAGGAAAAACACAGCAGTGTAATACTTATTGATGTGAAGTTTAGCTACCTGCCTTTGTTAGCTTCTTGATTTTTTTTTAGCGAATATTTCCATAGACCTAGAGTGCTGATAGTAACTGTGAATAAAGTGTTGTTTGACCTTAAATGTGACCCGGCTTTTTACTGGTTTACTGGTTTTCTTGTCCAGCAGGTGTCTCTGTCTGCTTGTCCACAGGCTAATGAGTTACACATAAGTCACTACAGTTACAACAGCAGGAACAGTATCTCTCTGACTGGCTGAGTCATGCATGAATAAGTTACAAATGAGCACTTTATTATCCCTGAAATGATATTCAAATATGACTCCAACCGTGTGCAAGGTCAGGAACGTTCAGGAAATGTTCAGGGAACGTTGCCAAGAAACCCTGGTCCCCTATGTTTTCCTTTTTTCTATGCGGTTTATACAACAAACTGTGACTTACTACAATTACATATATAATATATATATATTAAATTATTAATCATGTTGTAAGAAAAGTTGG